>JABTXL010005620.1:23111301-23155781 GCA_025134845.1 Neodon shergylaensis | reverse complement strand
ACACACACACACACACACACACACACACACACACACACACACACACAATGTCTGGTTTGGTGGGATGTCTGTTATCCCAGTACTTGGGAGGAGGAGACAGGAAGAATTCAAAGCCATTCTTGGCTCCATAGCAGATCAATGGCCAGCTATACTATCTGAGATGCTGTTTTAAACAGACAAATAGAAAAAAGAGAGAGAGACAGATAGACAGAGAGAGACTCTGGCTACAGAAAACCTAATTACTTCATTTCCCAAATAAATTTGTTAGAATATGTATTCTCTAAACATTCCCTTAAGCACTAAACTTAAGGCTCTATGAAATAAGGAAAACATGTTTTTTTTCAATTATGGAAGACTTTTTTTAAGTACTAAAAAGAATTCTCAAGTACCAACAAAACCACTTCAACACCCTTTTCTTATTTGTTTGTTTTTGGAGACAAAAATCTTTCTTTTTTCTTTTTTTCTTTTTTCTTTTTGTTTTTTTGAGACAGGGTTTCTCTGTGGCTTTGGAGCCTGTCCTGGAACTATCTCTGTAGACCAGCCTGGTCTCGAACTCACAGAGATCCGCCTGCCTCTGCCTCTGGAGTGTTGGGATTAAAGGCGTGCTCCACCATTGCCCAGCCCGACAAAAATCTTTCTAAATTGCCCTGGCTGTCCTCTGTTGACCAGGTGGCCTTGAACTCCAGAGATTCACCTGTCTCTGCCTTCAGTACTTTTTTTTAAATGTGTATGTGTGTGTATATATGTGCAGGTACCTGCAGAAGCCAGAATAATACTCTATGTAACAAGTGCTACCATCAATGTGCTCTTGCTACCTTCCATGCACTACTGAATTAGATTAGTCAGCTATTGCTGTGTAACAAACTACTTCCAAATTTTGGCCTAGAAAGAAGAAACATTATCTCTGTGAGTAAAAAATTCTGGAATGACACAGTTGGGGTTCTTGCTCAGGAGCTATGGTAAGGATTCACGGGGATAAATTCACATAGTAGCTGTTTTTCTTCTCAAGAGCAAGCAACAATTCCAGAAGTTGAGTGTGTCAGTAGAGTTTTCTTCTTTTTATTTTGGGTTTTTGAGATAGGATCTTGCTATGTAGCCCTGGATGACTTGGTATTCATTATGTAGCCAGGCTGCCCTCAAACCTTTTGGCAATGTTCTTCCTCAGCTTCTTGAGTGCTTGGGGTTATAGGCATGTGCCGTCACACCAGGCTGAAATTAATTAATTAGTTTGTTAATTAATGGGACTGACGATTGAACCTCTTATATGCTAGGCAAGTGTTCCAGCACTGAGTTACACCCTAGCCCTCAGTCAGCTTTTCAGAATATCCCCAAGTACTGTGCCTATCTGAGTACTAAGCCTTCAGCATTGACCTCTCGTATTTAAGCTGTAACACTGAGAAACACAGCCTAAGAGCAAATGCTTTTCCCTAACTTCACAGTCTTTACTCTTCTCTCTTTCCTCTTCCCTCTTGAAATAGGGTCTCATGAAGCATGCTCCAAACTCGCTATGCAGACCAGGCTGCCCTCACACTTGCTGTGATCCTCCTGCCTCTGGAGTCCTGCATTTTCATGTGTGCACCACCTCACCTGGTACATCTCTTTGATTTTTAACATAGTGTCTGTCAAAGCCAGATGGGCTACCATGTGCTTTGTGGTCCTGGGGCTCAGGAGGCTTGCTGCAAGCTTGGACTCAGACTGATCTATATAATGAGTTCCAGGCCAGGCCAGCCAGGACTATACAACAAGACTGTCCAAAAAATAAAAAAAGTTGGCTCAGGCTCAGCTCTTGGAAAACAGAGGCAGAAAAATTAGTTCAAGACTATCCTTAGCTACAGAGCAAGTTGGAGAATAGCCTGGGCTACACAAAACCCTGTTTTGAAACAAGTCTTTTTCTGCTCCCAAATAATGACACAGAGACTTATTGTTAATTATGAAAGCTTGGCCTTATCTTAGGCTTGTCCCACTAGCTCTTATAACTTAAATCAACCCATTTATATTCATCTATGTTTTGCTTCATGGCTTTTTACCTTTCTTTGCTTCTGTATGTCGGACTCCCTCTGTGTCTCATTGACGTCTCTGCCTTTCTTTTTCCCAGAGTCCTTCTGTGCCTGGGAGTCCCATCTAACCTCTTCCTGCCTAGCTATTTGCCATTTGGCTCTTTATTAAACCGACCACAGTACCACATCTTCACACAGTGTACAAATATCCCACAACACTGTCTCAAAAAACATAATATGGGTGGCAGGACGGCTTAGTGGGTAACAGTATTCCCCATCAAACTTGCGTTTAATCTCTAGCACTACATGGTGAAGAGACAGAACCAACTGTGGAAAGTTATTCTCTGATCTCTAACCCCCACTACCACAAAGTAAGTAAACAAATGTTAAAAAAACACCCAAAACCCAAACAAAACAAACAACAAACAAACAAACACCCACAAACAAAAGTATGGCTGCAACCCTGGAAGCTCCAGTGATCACTAGTATTGATTCAGTGATCACTAGTATTGATTCAGCTGATCTGGCTGGCAAAGTGGGCAAGTTCTTCTTCCCTTGCTGTTTCATCTGTGTCCCTCCGGAAGCTGTGCCCTTAACCTTGCTGGATTGATGAGCTCTGTCCTTCTATCAAAGGTACGCAGAGTGACTTTGCTCTCCCACTAAAACTTGCCAACAGCCTCTCAAGTTCCACTTGTAGGAGGGAGGATATAGGGTTGTCAAGCTAGTCAGGCTTCCAAGAGTCCAAACATAGCCGCAGAAGACACTGCTCCAGCCCATGGCTGCAGTCCTGCTCTGCTTCCTCTCCTCCCTGTTACCTTCCTTCCCCTCACTTTCTCTTCCCTCCGCTCTCTTCTTTTCCATTCTCTTTCCTGAGACAGGGTCTCATGAATCCACGGCTGGCCTAGAACTAGATATGTAGCAAAGGTCGTCTTTGAGTTCCTGATCCTTCTGCCTTTACCTCTGAGCACTGGAGGTGTATGCACCATCATCCTGACAGTGTGTGCATTCTTTTAAAAGAAAAAAAAAGAAGCCAACCAGTAATTCTACCCTACACACAAAGGCAAGGAACTACCTGGAAGGCAGGGACTGCTGGAGAGAAGAGAGCCTGCTTGTATACATCTGCATATAGTTTACCCAGCTGGTCCTCAGCCTCTGCATCAGCTCCAGCCTCCAGGCTCCTGTCCTGTTTGAGTTCCTGTTTCGGCTTCCTTCAGTGAACAGCAATGTGGAAGAGTAAGTCAAACCAACCCTTTCCTCACCAGCTTTTTAGTTACGGTGTTTCATTATAGCACCAGAAACCCTAACTAAGACAATATTACAAATTAATATATTATTTTATTTCATTAGGAAAACCATTCTACTCACTTAATGGGTGAGGAAAAGTTAAGCGAATAGCCCACAGAGGGAGAGAATGTGAGGGAAGCGTAGGCTTACTTGTGTAAGTCATTCATCAATGTTTTTCTTTTTCCTTCTCAACCTCCATCTATCCTTCTTTTTACACTCCCCTCTCCTTCCTTCTTTTCTGTTTTTGCTGTGTTTGTGGCCCTGGGGAGTGAACCCCGGGCTAAGACATTCCTCTTTACCTCGGAACTACATCCTCACCCCTCATCCACATTAGCTATTTTCTAAGACTGCTATCCCTGGGCTACTATGATAAGCTCTGTGCACCTGGGAAAGAAAAAGGTCAGAGGAGCACCATGTGACCTTGTCCCCACAGGGCAGAGGCTCAGACGATTTTATAGAGAATAAGTAGAATGAGGAAAATGACACCTGTGAGATGTAGCAGTAAAAAGGGCCACGGAAACCTCCTGCCCACTTGAAGAGAAGAAGTAACATTTCCTTTGCATTGCAAATCTGCAGGAATGCACAATGGCCATGGTCACATGGAGTGAGAAGGAGCTTTCTGCTGGAAAGTCATTTCCTTTTGCAAATGGTTGGCCTGATTGTTCCTATGCATTCCCACCCCTCCTGTTTTAGGAAAGTTGGGTATGATCACACCTGGCTTCTCACACACGCGAGGTTAGAGGCAGCTGATATACACCCTTATCCATGATGTATGTATTTATTGAAAGACAGAGTCTTACTATGTAGTCCTGACTGGCCTGGAACTCATGGTAATCCACCTGCCTCTGCCTCTTGAGTGCTTAAATGCATATGCCTCCACATGCGGCCTGTATATATTCTTGTATCTATAAGCTCAGCTGAAACTGGGGTGCTATAGAGATCACAGCAGTTAAGTGGTTGCTGGGCTCTCCAGGTCTCTTTCAGCTTTTTAGACAGATTGTTGATTTTGTAAAGATTTATTGAATTTTATGTGTATGTTTGCATGTATTTGAGCATTTGTATATATACCATGTTTGTGCAGGTGATGACAGATGCCAGAAGAGGGTATTGATTGGGTCCCCCAGAACTGGAGTTGCAGGTGGTTGTGAGACACCTGGTGTGGGTGCTGGGAACTGGACTCAGGCTTTCTGTAAGAAAGTATTTAATAAGTACTCTTAATCTTGGACCCATTTGTTCAGCCCTCTTTGTTTGCTTGTTTGTTTGTTTATTTTGGTTTTTCAAGAAAGGGTTTCTGCTGTGTGTAACTTTGGAGACTGTCCTGGCACTCACTCTGTAGACCCTTGAACTCCCAGAGATCCACTTGCCTTTGCCTACCAAGTGCTGGAATTAAAGGTATACACCATCACTGCCTGGCTATTTTTTTCTAAATTGAGGATTAAATTTCGTCTTTATTATTGAGAATGTCATACATGTACACAATGAAATATGATCCTATCTACCCCTCATCCCTTCTCACTCTGGCCATATCCCCTCCCCAACTTCATGATCATTATTATTTATTTGTTTATATGCATATATTTAATAACCCTCTAAATCCAGTTAGTGCTTCCCATATGGCCATGGGTGAGGAACCATCCACTACAGCATGGGACTCCTACAAGAGGCCAGATCGTCAAAACAGAGTTCTCATTCCCTGAGCAACTATTAGCTGCAAATAGTTCCTCGGTCAAGGTAGACAGACATTTCCGTATTAAACATAAAAGTGAATTTATTTATCCTGGATGTGCAAGAGTGATCAAGAACACAGAAAGTGAAGAATGGCTGGCCTGGATGAAAAGTTAGACTTGCGAGTTCATTCTGGGAGACACTGGGCAGGAAACAGAGATGAAAATATTATGGTAAAACTTTGGCCTGAAGAAAATATTAATAAAAATGACAGATTTTCTCAAGTCTTGTAATCCATCGCATGGGAAAATGTAGGGGCATTTCATTTGTATTTAATAAATAAAACTTGCCTGAAACTCAGAGGGGGAAAACAGCTCTACTGGTCAGCTTTACAGACCAGGCAGTGGTAACATCTTTAATCCCAGTAGCCACACTAGTTGCCATAGAAATTGAGTGATGTGTGCCTTTAATCCCAGCCCTAGAGAGGATTATAAAATGGGAGGGCTCAGCCCATTGTGGGTAGTGCCATCTCTGGGCTGGTGGTGCTGGGTTCTATAAGAAGCCGAACAAGCCATGCTAGCAAGCTAGTGAGCAGCACCCCTCCATGGCTTCTGCATCAGCTCTGCCTCCAGGTTCTTGCCCTGTTTGAGTTTCTGTTCTGACTTCCTTCAATGATGAACAGTGATGTGGAAGTGTAAGTCAAATAAACCATTTTCTCCTCAAGATGGTGTCTCATCACAGCGATAACTCTAAGGCAGCCTGCTTTCTAGAACCAAGGAGCATCAGCCTTGGGGTGGCCCTACCTCCACTGGCTGGGCCCTCCCCCATCAATCCCTATTTAAGAAAATTTTCCACAGGCATTTTGCATACAGCTGGATCTTATGGAGGCACTTTCTCAATTGAAACTCTCTCTTTGCATGTTCTTGCTTGTGTCAAGTGGACATAATACTAGCTAGCACACTGACTTTATTGCTTTTTGATGGTTTCTTAGTTTATAACTTTTATTTTTATGTATGCTTGTGTGTTTCTGTGTGAGTATAAACATGTACATATGGGTAACATTGGGGGCTAGAAGAGGTTGTTGGATCCCCTGAAATTGGAGTTGTAGGTGGTTGTGAGCCTCTGGACAGGGTGCTGGGAATTAAATTCTGGTCCTCTAGAAGAGCAGGAAGTACTCTTAAATACAGAGACATCTCTCCGGCACCCTTTTTTTCCCTCCCATTTTTGTGGGTAGCAAAGAACAGGGTTGGGAAAGAAGGGGAGGCCCTTGCTGTGCCTGAGGGCTAATGATGTGTACCCAGAAACATTTTTTTTTTCAGAGCTAGAGATCCAACCTAGGGTCTCATGTGGGCTAAATAAGTTCTCTCCTATTAAGTTAAACCCATAACTCCATTGAAATATTTTGAAAATATAAATTTTCACATTTGTAAGAAAGGACAAGAAGTCCAAAGCTAGGTTTTCAAAAACGAACGTGTCCTTAGAATTTCTGCTGTCTGGATTGTTAGTGTTAGGGTGTTTCCAGGGTCCCAGACTAACGCCTAACTATTGTTAATGGAGCCGTATTTATATTGCTAAGTGTTTCTTTTTGAATCAATTCCGACTACTAATGTGGTTAGGAAAACAATGTCTGCTACTGATGTCAAAACCAAAAAAATTTCAAACCTGCAGTAAACCTCAGAGATAAATTGACATCCAGGCCAATCAGACTTAATATTCCACTTGTTAGCAAGAATAGTGAACAAGGAGTAATTCGCGGCAAAATGATCATTATGTGCCCGAGTACGCATCAGATGTGTACAAATCTTTAAAATAATTTAGTGAATTTTTAACTGCATACAGAGAAACCGGTTTCCTTAAGGCGTGTTCACACACGTCATTTATTATACGCTGTCTCCCTTTCCCTCCAAAATCTTATCAGTTGTAATTTCAATCAACTGCGGGGTCACTGGCCAATCCTGTTTTGCCAGGAGGAAATAAGTTGTAACTTATTTTAAGCCATTTGTTCTTTGAAAAGTTTATACTTTAAATTGTTGTCACCGAGTGGTGGCGCACGTCTTCAATTCCAGCAACGGTGGCTCTCTGAGTGTTAAAAGGCCAGCCTGGTCTACAAATAGACTTGCAGGATAGCCCGGGCTAGACAGTGGAACCCTGCTCCCGCGGCACCCCCCCCCCCCCGCCTCGCGCGCTTCAACAAAACAAGTTAGAAACATTTTGCCAAAATTGTGTTACAAGAAAGACTCAGAAGGGCGTACCTGCAAATCTAGGCTACCTTTGGGAGACAGTAGGGTTCTGATTGTTTTTATAAAGAGTTCTACGCGAAATTCAGCGCAGCTAAAGTCTCTCTAGATGTCTGTGGCCCGTTTGGAAAGGAACAGCCCTCCAGTGTCACTCGGACTTTGAAGTCACCCAGTTATGAATGCCACTTCCAGCCTCTACTAACTGCGCGTCTCGCTCTCTTTTCATTGACCTTGAACTATTCAGAGTCGCTTTTCCAGTCTGGAAAGCCCCAGCTGGGAGAGGGAGCGGTCACCTGCTCCAGGCCACCACAATAAACAGAGCCTATAGGAAGGCGGCAAGCAGCGCCCGGAACACTAGTCGTCTCTCGCTTCGGGGTCTCCGAGGCCAGCGTCAGGACTCTTAGAGCGCGCCCAGAGGTCGGCCACGATGGGTCCCTCTGCCAGGAGGAGGAATAGGGCACGCAAACCCGGCCGGCGCAGCCAGGGAGCTCTTCTCTAGGCTCTGCACAGGCTGCGGGGGCGTGGCCTGAGCGCAAGGCTCGGTTCAAGTCTGGGGGCGTGGGTCAGCCACTGGGCGGAGCCTAACCATGGGGGCGTGGCTCTAGCGGGGCGGGACCGCCCTCGGACCCCGCCCTCCCCGCGCCCTTTCCACCGCCCCCGCAGAAGGAAAGGGAGAGGGAAGAAGGGAGGGAAAGTGGTGTTCTGTGGAAAGGGGCGGAAGGAGGGGAAGGCAAAAAAGAAAAGGGAACAGAAACATGGCGGTCTGCGGCCGGGACGGGCTCGTCGCGGGCAGCGCCTAGACATCGGTCCTCCCGCAGCGCCCGCGGCCCGCGAGCCCCTCGGCCGGCAGTTGCCCTCGCTGCAGGCGGTGCCCCTCGAGACCCGGCCGCGCGGAGGCGCAGGCGCAGAGGGGCCGCCGGAGTCCCGGCCCTGCCTGCTGCGGGTGCCCAGGCCGCGTCGCCGGCGCCTTCTCGCCCCAGGAAGCCGCTTGTAGTGTCGGGCCGTCGCTGACGGGACTGGCGCAGGTGAGTCCGCACCGCCGCCCTGCCTACTTCTCCCGCGCCGCCGGGCCGCGCAGGTAGCGTGCGGGACCGGAGTCGGAGGTGGCGAGCGGCGGGCTGGCCGGCCTAGGCGCTCAGCGGGCGGGAGGTCCCCGGAGCCTGCTGGCTGCGGCCGGAGGGCCTCGTGAGGATCGCGTCGGTGCTGGGCCAGGGCCTGGCCTCTGCCGCCGGGGTGGGGCGGGAGCCGGACTCCGGGGCCCTTGGCCCGGCAGGCGGGTCGCTGCTGGTGGCGGTGCCTCCAGGGAGCCGGGGTCGTCTGACGCCGCGGAGGTGGAGGCAGCCCGGACGCAGGCAGGTGCCGCAGGTGAATTCAGGGCATTTCCTCCTCTGTCGGACGGTGGCCGATGCCTAGGGGTGCTTTGTTGGGGATAACTTATAGAAGACTCCATTCAGTCCGGAGTGACTAAACGCAAATAAAGCCAACTAATGAGCCCCTAGTGCCGACTCTTGGAAGAACTGTAACTTTAAAGCGTTGGAGATGCTGTCACGTCTTCCCCCTCCCCTTTCTGTGCTTCGAAGGCCGTTTCCCTCCCGAAGAATGTGCTGGAATGACCCAGTTTTTAAAATGTCCCTCTCCCTTTCTTCCCCCACATTTTGTTGGTTTCACACGGGAAAATTTAGGGCAGTTACCGTAGTTACTTGAGCAAATGCGAGGGAAGGTGTCATCCCCCGTACTGAAAGCTCAACTTGGGCGATTGTGCTTACGGAGGTTGTCATGCACCGTAGCCTGACGAGTTGACCAACTGAGTCGGCTTAATTGTGTGCAACTGGAGTTAAGATGTTCTCACACTCCAGCTAACCCTAGGAGTAGGTCTTCCATTCCTGTCTCTGTTTCCAAGGAGAAGTAAGATAGAAGAGATCCTTAGGTGTAATGTGCTGTTGCCAAGTTTTCAGTAAACATTTGATTTGAGGAAACCATGTATATTACCTCAAATCTGGAACGCTTTCTGTGACTTTTTGTAAGAAAAAAAAATTGCGAAAGGAAAATCTTTTTTTCTATCTCACTCATTATAACCATAAAAGCCTGCTATATTTTCTTCTCTGTTCTCCATATTAATGTTAAAAAGTTGGCAAACTGCCTTCTTGACGTACGACTGGGAACTCAAAAATCTCAGAAATAAACTTAGATTTGTGTTCATGACATGACCTGCCTCTTACTGGATTGCGTTCAAACGTTTTTTAGTTACTGCTATTTAGTCCACTTCCTACCACATGGTGGGTGACTCCTTTGACTATTTATAAAGTAATTGATTGAGATTAAGGGGTCTAATCGTCTCTATTACCTGTTTTAGTGAAGTAATCCCGTGTCATTTGATTTTTGGCTCATGATACTTTGCCTGAGGTATAATTGTTTGGCTGTTTGAATAATAGAAAAGATGTGTTAGAAATGTTGATGTTTTTGTATTTTAATACTTTACTCCTGTGTAATTTGTAAATGCGTTCTGGGAATAAATACAGATTTTCATAGTATAAACTTTGGCTTGTAGTTGAAGAAATTGGTGGAAAAGTTGTAGGCGGAGACTGTTCTTAAAAGCAAATGTTTTAAGTTACAAGGAACTGCCGTGTTATGCAGGCTATAACAATTCACGGTGCCAGGTTCGGGTGGTTATTTGGGTAGGTTAGCTTTCTAAGGGAGCACATGTTAGGCGTCTGTAGTGAAATGCAGTGTGTAACTTATGCATGGAGGATTTTGCATGGTGAATAATGACAAGGCACCCTTGCTTTTGTCTATCTGCCTGCCAAGACTGTTTTCATTGGTGCTTCCTGCCAAAACAAATACCATAATGGCTTTGCTGCTCACTTTAAAGTGGTGCTCTCGTCTTGTTCTTGCACCTCAAGTGCAGGTGGTAAGGTGGAAAAGAAAGCAGCTGAGTCAGTGGCAAGTTGTCTCGGCTGGCTGTTGGGATTTGAAAACGGAATGTCTGTTACAATTACGACACGAGTTTTCATAGTACACGAATTTGAATGCCGCCTTTTTGGGGGATGGTGCCTCACAAATGGTACCTTCTTTCAGGTTGTCAGTCTTATAGACAGGAGCAACGGAACATCTTAGTGGAATGGGAAGTCGTGCGGTTTGGGAAGCCAGGGGCAGTGATGCACAGCTCTAATGCTCTCCACTTGGAAGGTGGAGGCAGGAGGATTGTGTGAGGCCAGCTCCACAACTCAGCAAACAAGTTTCATGCCAGCTTGGGTTGAGTGGTGAGACCATGTTTAGGAAAAACAAAACAGAGCACCAAAAAAATAGTTGAAAATTGAGAAAAGAATGTTGTATTATAGCATAGTAAACGAACTTTTTTTTAGCATCATTGTGTAAGGAATTCCAAATTTAGATACTTTATTATTTGAAATTGATGATAGTATTTGTGGGAGCTTTTTATAATTGTCTTGCTTTTGCCTCAGTCTGGGGACTAAAGACATCATGCCCAGTTTGAAAACTACTTTTTTTTTTTTATTACAAGTCCTGTTGTATGTATAGTCTAGGCATGCCTGGAACTTGCTGTGCCTTCCTGCCTGGGCCTCTTAAATCCTGGGAAAGGTAAACGTACACAGCTTAAACGCTCCTGCCTCCTCAGGTGCAGGGATTTCAGGTCTTCATCACTGTGGTCTGCTCAGACTCATACTTGACTTCCAGTTGCTCTTGGATGTCTTTTTTCTTTATTTCCCCGTCACATTCATAGTGTTTGCTAAGAAAGCTGGTAATACTTCCTCCTTTCAAATTGGTATGGCTTTTTCCTACTGCTGGTTAGATCATTGCTGTGGAGGAAATACAGTATAATTCTCATGCATGACTTCTTTGTGCTACTGTGGTTTTTAGGTGGACCCAGAAACTTAGGCATACTGAACACTTCCTCTACCACCAAATCACACCTCCAGCTCACATACGTAGTTTAGACATTTTCGTGGCCCTACAGTAAAGCATGTAACAATAAATGGGGTGATGGCACATGCTTGTAATCCCAGTAGTAGGGAGATGGAAGCAGGAGGATCAAGACTAGCCTCAGTTTCAGAATGAGGTTGCAGACAGCCTGGCTATTCAAGATCCTGTCTCACCACGCAATCAGGGCCAGTGAGATGGCTGAGAAAGTATGGCACTTGTCACCTGACCCAGGTTTGATCCCTAGGTCCCGCTTGATAGAAGAGCAAAGTGACTCCTGTAAGTTGTTCTCCGATCTTTATGATGTGCTGAACTACGCACATCTACCCACATGCACAAAGAAGTCAATAAAAATTAGACAAATGGAAAAAAAAAGTCAAAACCTCAGTAATAGCAAAAAAGCTGGGCATGCCAGTAATCCTAGCATTTGGGAGGCTGAAGTGGGAGGATTATGAGTTCAAAGCCAGCCTGGGCTATGAGACCCTGTATCAAAAAAGCAGTAAGGAAAGGAAAAAAATAACAATTGGGGGAGGGGAAAGGCAAAGCATAGAACAATTTTAAGGCACTAAAATTAAATGTGAAGCTATAGTAGTAGATGTATACACTGTTCATTTCTTCAAAGCCGTAGACTGTCTACCACCCAAAGGGGGCCCTAATATAAACTAGAGACTCTGGGTGATGCTGTGTGTGAATGCAGCAGATTGATCAGTTATGAATTAATACAGATAGTGCTCTGAAGGGGCTGTTGACAGTGGAGGTGGCCATGCACGCCATGCACTGGTGAGATTAGGTGGCGCTATAGTGTGTATGGCTGTGCTCATTATTATCACAGTCTAGTCTGGGATTTGAGGTCTTCCTGCCTCTGACTCCAGAGGTGTAGGATTACAGGTGTGTGCCACCATATTGGCTCTTGATTTTTTTATTGATCTAGATTGTTCTCTGTTGCAAGTGCTTATATATTTAGTAGTGCATGGGAGGTTGAAAGATGAGACCTCCTTAAGCTGTAATCACCAGTGATTGTAACTGAAGGATGTGATGCTGGAAACTGAACTTGGGTCCTTTGGAAAGTGGCACGTTTTAACTGCTGAGCCACCTCTCCAGCCTCTTTAGGTCACTTCCCTTCCTGCTTCCTCATGGTTAAACTTTCTTTTCTTTTTTTTAAAGATTTATTGTGCCGGGCAGTACACACCTTTAATCCCAGCACTCAGGAGGCAGAGGCAGGTGGATCTCTGTGAGTTTGAGGCCAGCCTGGTCTACAAGAGCTAGTTCCAGGACAGGCTCCAAAGCCACAAAGAAACCCTGTCTCGAAAAACCAAAAAAAAAAAAAAAAAAAGATTTATTATTATTTGGTTTTTTCGAGACAGGGTTTTTCTGTGTAACAGCTCTGACCGTCCGGGAACTTGCTTTGTAGAACAGGCTGACCTCAAATTTGTGGAGATCCACCTGCCTCTGCTTTCCAAGTGCTGGGATTATAGTTGTGTGCCACCACTGCATGGATGTTTTTATTATTTTTGATCATGTATATGTGTGCCTGTGTGTAGGTATGTGCATGTGAGTGCAGGTACCTGCAGAGGCCAGAGGAGTGTCCCCCTTCCTAATCAGTCCTCACACTCAATGTACTAGCTGTCCTGCTTGTGATTCCCAAGTGATGGATCTGTATGCCTGTGTGCATTCAGTGTGTTCATCGCTCTCATTTCTAACATCGTGAACAAAGTTTGCCAGTAAGCTTCTTTATCTGCTGCACCGCCTCCTCATGCCCCTGTGCTGTGCTTTAAAGTAGTTCTGAAGCTTGAGAAGTGGCTCAGCAGATAAGAACACTTGTTGTTCTTACAAAGGACCTGAGTTCAACTCCCGGCACCCACATGGTGGTTCACAGACATCTGTAACTCTAGTCCAGCTCTTCTGACTTCTCTGACCTCCACAGGCACTGAATGCCTGTGGTACATGTACATATACACATTACATAAAAGAAAGCTTTAAAAAAGTAATTAGGTACAAAAAATCTCCATTTGCCTCTCTCTAAAACCTTTTGTTCTTTTTATTCGTTTATTGAATGAGATTTTTATCCCAAGCTGGCCTGCAATTCACAGTATGAAATGGATGGGTCTCAAACTCAGGCAATTCTCTTTCTTTAGCCTTTTGAGTGCCATGATTGCATGAAGTATGTATTACATGAAGTGTGTCCCACTACGCAAGCCCTACTTTCCACTGGAAACTTAGATGCCTGAAAGAATAAACTTGAAAAGGTTTTTTGTTTGTTTGTTTTTGGTATTTTTTTTGGGGGGGGGGTAAGAGTGAAGAGAGGGAATTTAGATCAAACATAGACCCATGACAATTAACTGGGTGTTGCTTGGGAATTGGCTAATGGAACAAAACAGAAGGTAGACCTCCCCCCAAGATTATATGTGATTTTTTTGTTTTAAAGGGTGCTGTACATTGAATTTGGAGCCTGCTTTTACATGATAATCATGTATTTCAGCATTTAGCTAGATTCCCAGCTCTGTGTAGGAGATTTTAATATACAGAAAGGTGAATTATTCAGAGGCTGGTTAGATGGCTCAGTGGATAAAGTTACTTGCTGCCAAGCCTGCCAACCTGCCTTTGATCCCTGATTCCCTCATGGTAGGAGAGAACATCTGAAAAGTTGTCATCTGACCTCCACATGGATGCTGCGGCAAGCTTGTGCTTCCCTTCCCAAACAAAATAAATAAGTGCTAATTTTTAAAAAAGAATTATTCAGTAATTTAGCCTTTCTATAATTAATGAAATGACATGGTCGCACTATTTATTTATTTATTTATTTATTTATTTATTTATTTTGGATTTTTCAAGACAGTGTTTCTCCGTAGCTTTTGGTTCCTGTCTTGGAACTAGCTCTTCTAGACCAGGCTGGCCTCGAACTCACAGGGATTCGCCTGCCTCTGCCTCCCGAGTGCTGGGATTAAAGGTGTGCGCCACCACTACCCGGCTGGTTGCACTCTTTATTCAGTAGACTATAACACAGTGGTAACCGTAAGTCATATTTGAGGTGTGTGGGGCTCTTTTCAGGCAGAGACTTAGTTATCTTGGCCTTAGACTTTTCTTTTCTTTTCTTTTCCTTTCTTTTCTTTTCTCTTTTTGGTTTTTCGAGACAGGATTTCTCTGTAGCTTTGGAGCCTGTCCTGGAACTAGCTAGCTCTTGTAGATCAGGCTGGCCTTGAACTCACAGAGATCCACCTGCCTCTGCCTTCCAAGTGCTGGGATTAAAGGCGTGTGCTACCACCGCCCCGCAGCTTTCTTTTCTTATAAAGTATTTCCCTTATTATATGACCGTTTTTTTTTTTTGTCCTGAAAGACTATATTCTCACCTATAATCCTCAGCATTTTCTTTAATTTTTTTTTTTATTTTATGTGCATGGGTCTTTTGCCTGAATGTATATTTCCTGAGCTGTAATTACAGGTGGTTGTGAGCTGCCATGTGGTACTGGGAATTGAACACAGGTCCTCTGGAAGAGCAGTTGGTGCTCTTAAACTTTTAAGCACACCCTCTCTTCAGTTCCTATGCTTTTCTTTTCTTTTTGAAACAGGGTCTTGCTTTGAAATCTAGACTAGTCTTAAACTTGCAAAAATCCTCCTGCCTTAGCCGGATACCTGACTAGAAGTGTAATTATCATTTATTTGGAGATTTCCTTCTTCCCTCAGACAGGGTCTCACTCTAGATCTGACTAGGTGGGAACTCAATAGACCAGGCTGTCCTTGAATTTACAGAGATCAATATCATATCTCCCCCCCTTCCTTTGGAGTGCTGAGATTAAAGATATGTACCACCAAGCCTGACTCTTTTTTGTTTGTTTTGTTTTGTTTATTGATGTCATTATTTTAAAATATATAGCAGCTAGGAGGTCGAAAAGAGAAGGGGTCAAAATAGCTGGATTATGTAGGGAACAGCAATTGGGGTAAGGGAGTCCCAGGGTTGGAGAAGTTTAGGGTAGCGGGTGAGGTATGCCAGCCAGGAGGACCCTGTAACAGGTAGGGACCGAGAAAAACATAGTTATTTTCTACTATTCCTTCTTCTCAAAGTATCTGTTGTCATTCTTTTGTAAAAGTTTTCTTGCCCTTCATTTTGTAGGACCAGAATGCACTCAAGGCTCAAAATTATATTATATATATTGAGAAGTGGCTCAGCAGATAAGAACACTTGTTCTTGCAAAGGACCTGAGTTCAACTCCCAGCACCCACATGGTGGTTCACAGACATCTGTAACTCTAGTCCAGCTCTTCTGACTTCTCTGACCTCCATAGGCACTGAATGCCTGTGGTACATGTACATATTAAATTGTATTATAATCCGTTGCTACCATTCTGTCTTTTTGTATGCTCAGCATGCATTTTACTCTGGAGTCATATTCCCAGTTCCTGCTACTTGTTATGACTATGACTTAGAGATCACCCACAGTTTGACCTATGGGAGACTCTTTAAGCTAGTCCCTGTGACTGTTAATCTTAGACGTGCCTTTTGTCCTTTGCACATGGCATTCTAGGTGTAGCGTATATTTTTCTTGATTCACTTCAGCCTCATCATTTCTCCAGGGGACCCTGCTCTGGTGTGTTATTGAAGGGGTGGATTAGGTATTGTTCGTTGTTTTGGTGACACTGCTTCTAGATGTGTTTTTAAGCAATCAGAACTAGGAGGGAAACCCATATCATTTTTTTTATTTTTTCTTATGTGTACCTGCATTTGGTTATGTGGGTGAATGCAGGTACCCACAGAGGCCATGAGAGGATGTTGGATCCCTTGGAGCTGGAGTTACAAATGGTTGTGAATCTCCCCATGAGGGCTCTGGAAATTGGGTTCAGTTCTCTGGAAGAGTTGCTAGCACTTTGAACTGCTGAGCCATTTCTAGCACAGCGTTCCTAATGCTGCAACGCTTTAATACAGTTCCTCATGTTGTGCTGATCCCAACCATAAAATTATTTTTGCTACTTCATAGCTAATTTTGAATACAGTTATGAATCATAATGTAAATACCTGGGTTTTCTGATGTTCTCAAGAGACCCCCATGAAAGAGCCAGTTCTCGACCCACATGTTATAACCCCTGCTCTAGCACCTGTTATTTGGAGACAGGATCTCTTTTTGCCCAGGCTGGCCTCTACATCTCCAACCATCCTCTCTTTTTCTTTCTTCTCTGTGCTCCCAGGCCTGGCTCTTTTTTTTTTTTTTTTTTTTTTTGGTTTTTTCGAGACAGGGTTTCTCTGTGGCCTTGGAGCCTGTCCTGGAACTAGCTCTGTAGACCAGGCTGGTCTCGAACTCACAGAGATCCGCCTGCCTCTGCCTCCCAAGTGCTGGGATTAAAGGCGTGCGCCACCACCGCCCGGCCAGGCCTGGCTCTTGTGGAAGCATTTTGAACAGGAACCTCCTGTCCATTAGCAGTCCTTTTGCAGTTTTCTTGAATCCTTGCCTGCCTGAGTCTGCTATTTATCTTCTGTTTCTCTAGATTTGCTGTTCTGAGCATTTTAATGAAGTGGAACCGATCTGCATATGGTGTCTGTGACTAGCTTCTTCCACTTAGTGAAGTGTTTTCAAGGTTCATCTTTGTGATACCAATGTGTTGGTACTTCATTTCTTTTTTATTGTTGAATGACACTCCATTGTATAAATAATTATGTGTAGGTACCACTTTTTGACTGTCCATCAATTGATGGACACGTGTGTTGTTTCCTTGATTTGCTTGTTTATATTACTGCTGTCAGTTTTGTTGACTTGCATATATAATAAATTAATAAAATTTACATATGCTTAAATTATTGGGGCAGGGAAAACCTTAAAGTTGTTAAAGTTTACAGTTGTTAAAGTATTTGCTGTACAAATAAGAGGACGTCAGTACCCAGTACCCAGTACCCACATTAATAAACCAGGTGTGGCATTGTGCTTCCATAACCCCCAAACTGAGAAAGAAGGTAAATCAGGAGGATCCCTGGGGGTCTTGCTGCCAGTCTACTCAGTTGGTGAGCTCTAGGTTCAGTGACCGATCTTTTCTCAAGAATAAGGCAAAAAACACTTGAGGAAGAAACCCAAGATCCAGCTCTGGTCTCCACAAATGTGTTTACATTCTCACGGACACTCTTCCTGCATTAAAGAATAAAATCAAGCTCTAGTGATGCTGTAGATTGAACTCAGAACTTCTCTCATGCTAGGCAAGTGATCTATCATTGAGATATATCTCCACCCTTAAAATGTTAATTTCTGAATAATTTTAGATTTATCAAAGTTGAAAAGATAGTGTTTCTCTCCTTCCTGTTACCATTTTATGTTTCGAGTTGGGCATAGTAGCTCCCAGCACTCATGAGGCTGAGGCAGGAGGATTGCTGTGCTTTCCATACCAGATTGGGCAACATAGTAAATTACAAAATGAGACCCTGTCTCAAAAAAGTCACATAATTCCAAAATAAAACATTTTGTATTACTATGGCATAATTGTCCTACTAATGACATTGGCATTTACCAAAGCCCAGACTTTGGTTTTACATGAATACGCATTTATTTATTTGGTTTTAATGTTTTTATTGGCATATATTATTTATACATAATAATATGTTTCATTATGACATCCTCATATCTGTATATAGTGTATTTTAATCCTATTCAACCCCATTACTTTCTCGTTCCCCTACTATTCCCATGATCTTCTTCTTCCTCCTAGCTCTGCATCTGCTCCTGTCTGTTTAGTGACCTAATGAGTTTACTTAGGGTTGTTTACAGGAACATAGGTGCTACAGGTTAATTTAGGAACAACACTGAAGAAAATGTCTTTCCCCAGCAACTGTCTATAGCTCCCATGGAGTGTGTTGGCCCTTCATACAGGATGAAGGTCATCCCTTCGTACAGGTTGTTGGTAGGTCTTCTATTCTGGGAATCCCATCTTCTGAGACTTCAGGCATAACTGGGTGATAGCCTTCACAACATCCCACCCCAATGCTGCCTCACAGTGTCTTTCTCCCCCCTCTTTCCTGGTTCCTAGCCGGGGAGTGGTTGGTGTAGATGGCCTGTTTCTAAATGCCCGAGCACTCTGCAGTTGCTTCATTTTGGCTTGCTTGGATTTCTTTTTTTTTTTTGGATTTTCGAGACAGGGTTTCTCCGTAGCTTTTGGTTCCTGTCCTGGAACTAGCTCTTGTAGACCAGGCTGGCCTCGAACTCACAGAGATCCGCCTGCCTCTGCCTCCCAAGTGCTGGGATTAAAGGCGTGCGCCACCACCGCCCGGCTTGCTTGGATTTCTTGAGCCAAAACCTGGCTGCTTAACTCAGGCTGGCCTGGAGTTGGAAATCCCCCTGCCTCAGCTTCCTGAGTGCTGGGATTACAGGTTAGACTAGTGCCACCACATCTAGTTTAATATGCTTTTCCTGTTCTAGGAGTCGTTGAAGGGCACAGAATTGCCTTAGCATACATGTGCTAAGGTTATGTATTCACACCGATGCTTCTAATTCCATTCTAGTACACTGGCTCTTTTCTTCACATTCTCCAGATTTGTATCCATTTTCTTATAGCAGGAATTCTGACTTCCAGTAATTGTTCACTTACAGAGTAGGTACAGATAAATACAAAATTGTTACACCAAGACCACCATGAAAAATCCTTCTAAAAACAAAAAAAGAAAGGGTCAAAATTTCTTTTTTAGTTTTTTTTTTAAAATACTATGTTCAAATGCTAGTGGAATTCAGTCATTTTTTAAAAGAATAAGCTTTTTATATATTAAAAAAACGTGCAAATAAAAAAAGTCATGCACCAAAATTAAGCAGACCCAGAGTTGTCCCTTTTAAAATTCCCAGACATGTTATAGTATCAATTTGATACATAGGTCCATTGCCTTATAAATCTTGGTGGTAAAGCTAATTGCCTCCCTCTCTTTTACCCCTTTTCCCTTACCTTGATGGGGTCTCCTGAAGCCCAGGTTGGCCATGAACTCCTCATCTTTCTGCTGCTACCTCCTAAATTCTGGATTTACAGGTAGTGCCACCAAGCCTAGGCTCCCTGCCCCCTTCTTTCTTTGAGACAAGATCTCACTAAGCAGTTCTGGCTGATTTAGAACTCACTGTGTAGACCAGGCCAACCTCAGACTTCTGGTGCTCCTTCGGCCCTTGCCACCACACCTGGCCATCTTAACTTTGCATAACATTCAAAAAGGGAAGTTCTAGTTTTTCCAAGGGGATTTGGTGGATAACAACTGGATTTATTTAATTAGTAGTGGCTGCTGCATTCTCTACTTTCCAGGGCTCTTTTATCCTGTCTGACTTTCTTTCTTTTTTTCCCTCTCTCCCTCCCTGTTTCTCTTTCCCTCCCTCTAGCTCTTTTGAGATAGGACCTCATCTTTTAGCCTTGGCTGACCTGGATGAAACTCACAGTCTAGCCCAAGCCCTCTCTTTACATTACTTTTGTATAAAACTCAGAGCCACAAATACAACAGTGGAGAATATCATTGTTTTGTCAGCTGATTTTATTTGAAAGGATTTCAGTTTTATAGTTCTATGATATAGGAGGCATAACTGGTCTTGATAGAGCTGTCTGAAGAAAACCACTAAATACCTGTTTTACGTTGCTTAAATGTAGCCAATAACTGATAAAATAGTGCTGTCCTTGTTTTCTTTGATTTAGAAAACTTATCATTCATTTTGCATGGTGTGGGAACATACAGATAAATTTTGAAACTCTGGAAGAAACCTTTTTATTTCAGTGAGAAAAATTGTGTGGATGATATTTAGTTGTGTAGGTTGAAGCTAATGGTGTTTTGTTTACATTAATGAATGTTTTGGGCACATGTGCGGTGGTACCTGCCTTTAATTCCAGCACTAGGATGGCTAAAGCAGGAGGGTCTCTGATTTCAAGGCCAACCTGTTCTACAAAGGGAGTTTCAGGACAGCCAGGGCAACACAGAAACCTGTGTGTGTGGGGGTGCTAGTCAGTAAGAAGTATGAAATTAAGTTATAAAAGATTATCTTTGTTGTATTGGAGAATGAATATTAAGCCTTATAAATTGATTTTTGCACTTTTTAAAAAAGCTTTGTTAAACTGAGTGGTGGCGGCTCACGCTTTTAATCCCAGCACTCTGGGAGGCAGAGACAGGCAGATCTCTGTGATTTGGAGGTTATCCTGGACTACAGAGAAACCCTCCCCCAAAATAAAGCTTTGTTGAAGCTAAGTGGCATGGGAGGCTGAAGCAGGAGGATGAATTTGAGGCTTGCCTGGGCCACAGTGAGTTCTAGATAACCTGGGTTTCAGAGTGAGACCCTGTCTCTTAAAACCAAACAGAAAAGCTTTGCTACACAGAGCCGTAGCAGGGTTAAAGCAAAGGGAATCAACACTATCTACAAATGTGGGAGATTACTAAAAAATTATATTAAAAATAGAATCACTGTATGGACTGGCAATCAAACTTGTAGTTATTTAGCCAGAATTGCTCTCTTCAGGCCATACCTGCACCCCTACTCCACACCCCAGGCTCATTTTAGCATTATGATAGCAGCAGGATGTGGAGACAACTCAGTGTCCTTAAGTAGATGAAGGAATAAAAATGTGAGGTGCACATACAGAGAAATAATGTTCAACTGGGAAGTAGGAGTAGTCTGAAGTGGCCGTGGTAGAGAGAGTTAAATGTCTAGTATTTGGGCTTTTCAGAGGACCAGACAAAGGATAAAAGGACTCCTGTGACTGAGTCCCACTCCTCAACACAAAACAAAACCAAAAATATATAAAAATAAAGTATAGGCCTGGAGAGGTGGTTCAGCAGTTAAGAGCACTAATGGTACTTCAGAAGATCTGAGTTCAATTCCCAGCACCCACACCAGGCATCTCAAAACAGCCCATAACTCCAGCTTCAGGGGAATCCAAATACCTGGGTATTTGGCTTTTCATGTGCACATACCCATACACACACACACACACATAATGTGATTTTTAAATTTTTACTTATTTTCATATCTATGGATAATACGCCTGCTTGCATATTTGTGCTCTACATACATGCAGTGCCTTTGGAGGCCAGAAGAAGATGTCAGATTTTTTTTTTTTGAACTCTACGTTTTTCTCTGCTCCCCTCGCTGCCTCTCCCCTCCCCTTCAACCCTCTCCCATGGTCCCCATGCTTCCAATTTACTCAGGAGTTCTTGTCCTTTTCTATATCCCATGTAGATTAGATCCATGTATTAAGGTCCTCATTGTTGTCTAGGTTCTCTGGGATTGTGATTTGTAGACTGGTTTTCTTTGCTTTATGTTTAATAACCACTTATGACTGAGTACATATGATAATTGTCTTTCTGGGTCTGGGTTACCTCACTCAATATGATGTTTTCTAGATCCATCCATTTCCTTGCAAATTTCAAGATTATTTTTTTCTACTTGGAAGTACTCCATTGTGTAAATGAACCACATATTCCTTATCCATTCTTCGGTCGAGGGGCATTTAGGTTGTTTCCAGGTTCTGGCCATGCTGCTTTGAACATAGTTGAGCACATGTCCTTGTGGCACGATTGAACATCCTTTGGATATATACCCAAAAGTGGTATTACTGGGTCTTGAGGAAGATTGTTTTCTAATTTTCTGAGAAATCATCACACTGATATCCAAAGGGGTTGTACCAGTTTGCATTCCCACCAGCAGTGCAGAAGTGTTCCCTTTTCCCCACAACCTTTCCAGCATAAGTTGTCATCAGTGTTTTTGATCTTAGCCATTCTTACAGGTGTAAGATGGAATCTCAGAGTTGTTTTGATTTGCTTTTCTCTGATGACTAAGGATGTTGAACATTTCCTTAAGTGTCTTTCAGCCATTTTAGGTTCCTCTGTTGAGAGTTCTCTATTTAGGTCTGTACTTTATTTTTTTATTGGATTATGTGATCTTTTGGTGTCGAATTTCTTGAGTTCTTTGTATATTTTGGAGATGAGACTTCTGTCTGATGTGGGGTTAGTGAAGATCTTTTCCCATTCTGTAGACTGCCGTTTTGTCTTGTTGACTGTGTCCTTTGCTTTACAGAAGCTTTTCAGTAGGTCCCATTTATTGTTTCTTTCAGTATCTGTGATACTGGGGTTATATTTAGGAAGTGGTCTCCTGTGCCAGTGCGTTCAAGTGTACTTCCCACTTTTCTTCTGTGAAGCTCATTGTGGTTGGTTTTATGTTGAGGTCTTTGATCCTTTTGGATTTGAGTTTTGTGCAGGTGATAGATATGGATCTATTTTCATTCTTCCACATGTTGATATCCAGTTATGCCAGCACCATTTGTTAAATATGCTTTCTTTTTTCCATTTGATATTTTCTTGCTTCTTTATCAAAGATCAGGTGTTAGGTGTGTGGATTGATATCCGGGTCTTCTATTTGGTTCAATTGGTCCTCCTGTCTGTTCTTATGCCAGTACCAGGCTGTTTTCAGTACTGTAGCTCTGTAGTAGAGTTTGAAGTCAGGAATTGTGATGCCTCTAGAAGTTCTTTTATTGTACAGAATTGTTTTGGCTATCCTGGGTTTTTGCTTTTCCATATGAAGTTGAGTACCATTCTTTTGAGGTCTTTGAAGAATTTTGCTGGGATTTTGATGGGCATTGTGTTGATTCTGTAGATTGCTTTTGGTAAGATTGCCATTTTTACTATGTTAATTCTGCCTACCCAGGAGCATGGGAGATCTCCCCACTTTCTGGTGTCTTCTTCAATTTCTTCCTTCAAACATTTAAAGTTCTTGTCATACAAGTCTTCCACTTGTTTGATTAGAGTTACTCTGAGATATTTTATGCTATTTGTGGCTATTGTGAAGGGTGTTGATTCTCTGATTTCTTCCCCAGCCCTTTTATCATGTGTGTACAGGAGGGCTACTGATTTTTCTGAGTTAATCTTGTATCTTGCTACATTACTGAAGGTGTTTAGAGTTGTAGAAGTTCCTTGGTAGAATTTTTGGGGTCGCTTATGTAAACTATCATATCATCAGTGATCAGTGAGAGTTTGACTTTTTCTTTTTCGATTTGTATCCCCTTGATCTCCTTTTGTTGTCTTATTACTCTAGCTAGAACCTAAAGAACTATATTGAAAAGATATGGAAAGAGTGGACAGCCTTGTCTTGTTCCTGATTTCAGTGGGATCGCTGGAAGTTTCCATTTAGTTTGATGTTGGCTGTTGGCTTGCTCTTTATTGCTTTTATTATGTTTAGATATGTTCCTTGTATACCTGCTCTCTCCAAGATCTTTATCACGAAGGGATGTTGTATTTTGTCAAAAACTTTTTTTGGCATCTAATGAGATGATCATGTGGTTTTTATTTTTCAGTTTGTTTATATATGGTGGATTACGTTGACAGATTTTTGTATGTTGAACCATCCCTGCATCTCTGGGATGAAGCTGACTTGATCATGGTGGATGATGGTTCTGATGTGTTCTTGGATTCGATTTGCCAGTATTTTATTTACTATTTTTGCATCAATGTTCATGAGTGCGATTGATCTGTAATTCTCTTTTATAGTAATGTCTTTATGTGGTTTGGGTATCAGGGTAATTGTAGCCTCATAAAAAGAATTTGAAAATGTTCCTTCTGTTTCTATTGTGTGGAACTATTTGAGGAGTATTAGTATTAGTTCTTCCTTGAAAATCTTATAGAATTCTGAGCTGAAACCATCTGGTCTTGGACTGTTTTTGGTTGAGAGACTTTTGGTGACTTTTTCTATTTCTTTAGCAATTATAGCTCTGTTTAATTTGTTATCTGGTCTTGATTTAATTTTGGTAAGTGATATTTATCCAGAAAGTTGTCCATTTCTTTTAAGTTTTCTAATTTTGTGGAGCACAGGTTTTTCAAATATGACCCGATGATCCTCTCGATTTTCTCTGTATCTGTTGTTATGTTCTCCTTTTCATTTCTGATTTTGTTAATGTGGATATTCTCTGCCTTTTGGTTAGTTTGGATAGAGGTTTGTCTTGTTGATTTTTCTCAGAAGAACCAACTCTTTGTCTCATTGATTTTTTTTTTGTATTGTTTTCTTTGTTTCTATTTTGTTGACTTCAGCTCTCACTTTATTTCCTGCCATCTAGTTCTCTTAGGTGAGTTTGCTTCTTTTTGTTCTAAGTTTTCAAATGTTCTGTTAATTCACCAGTGTGGAATTTTTTCAGCTTCTTTATGTAGGCATTTAGTGCTATGAACTTTCCTAAGAGGAAAGTTTTTTCATTGTGCCCCATAAATTTGGGTATGTTGTGTCGTCATTTTCATTGAAGTTTAGGAATTCTTTAATTTCTCCCTTGCCCCATTGATGATTCAGGTGAGTATGTCAGTTTTTTTTTTTTTTTTGGATTTTCGAGACAGTTTCTCCGTAACTTTTTGTTCCTGTCCTTGTAGACCAGGCTGGCCTCGAACTCCCAGAGATCCGCCTGCCTCTGCCTCCCGAGTGCTGGGATTAAAGGCATGCACCACCACCGCCCGGCCGTATGTCAGATTTTTTTGAAGCTGGAACTACAGACAGTTCTAAGTTGCCCTGCGTATGCTAGGAATGAACCCAGGTCCTCTGCAAGAGCAGCCAGTGCTCTTAACCTCTGAGCTATCACCCCAGCCCCCTAATAAATCTTTAAAAAATAAAAGAGGCAGAGGCAAGTCAATCTCCAGCAAGTCAGCTTGGTCTGCTACAAAGTTCTGTGCAGCTAGGGTTACATAATACCACTCTGTTTCAAACAACAACAACAACACAACTTCTTTAACCTTTCATTTTCCTCTCCTGTCTCCCTCCCACTCCTACTGATCCCTTTTGTTTACTGCTCTAGTTGGCAGGTGAACCTGGGAGAGAAGGCCTAAAATAGGGCTGACTCAAGTCTCTTGCAATAGCCATTTTATTCAGAGCATCAGACAATTTATGCTCAGAGAGTTAAGAAGAATCACCTGAATAAAGCATATAATCAGAAGGACAAGCTGTACATGTTTCTCGGGAGAGGCATATGAATAGTAACAGGTGAAGTAAACTCACTCCTATCTCTCATACTTGGGAGGAACACGAAAACACATTCCAAGAACAGTTCTGTGTTTTAAAGAAATTGAGATCACAAGACTCTTGTCTTGTTTTTTTTTTGGACTTTTCTCACAAGTGCTCAGAATTCTCACATGACTCTATTCTTGGACTGTGTTCTGACACCCTTCTTCCAAATTAGCAACTCTTTTATTTTGTCTTTTTGTTTGTTTTTGTTTTTCAAGATAGAGTTTCCCTTTGTAGCTTTGGAGCCTGTTCTGGAACTAGCTCTTGTAGACCAGACTGGCCTCGAACTCACAGAGATCCACCTGAGTGCTGGGATTAAAGACAGGTGCTATCACCTCCAGTCTTATTTTGTCTTTTTTAAAGACCTATTTATTTTGTGTATTTGAGTGCTTGTATTAATATGCACCATGTGTGTGCCTGGTCCCTGCAAAGGTCAGAAGGTATCAGGTCTCCAGAAACTGGGAGCCAAATCCGGGTCCTTCGTAAGAACAGTAAGTGCTCTTAACCACTGAGCTATTGCTCCAACTGCCCCTACTCCTTATGCTGCTGTCATGCTAAAATGATCCCTTGGGGTTTAGGGCAATCATCACAAGATAGCAGTTTTATTCTGGCTAGTTGATTAGAAGTAGAACTTGTTATTTTTAATATGTTATTATATGTTTGGTATTGAATGCAAAATATATGTAATTTGAAGAAATTCAATAATTTGAAGAAATTCCATTATGCAAGAATATTTGTCTTAAAATAAATTGGACGTAAAAGTGAGATGGCATATATAAAAGACGTACATGATTAGAAATAAGGAATTTTTAAACAAAGTGGGGTTCATTGAGAGGATCAAAAAGTAATTTAGAAGACATTTGGGATAGTCCAAAAATGAAGATAAAACATGATAGACTCTAAATGCACGTAAAACAGCAGAGAAATGGAGTATCTGTCATTAAATTACTCCATTAAAAAGTTCTGTACCCTTATGCCCAGCAAGGAGTTTTGAATATAATCAAAATATGCTATACACATGTATGAAAATGTCATAATGAAACCTATTTTGTGAATAATTGATACATGCTAATAAAAACTTAGAAAAGACAATAATACAGATAAAATGTACAGCTCCTACTTAAAATGTATAAATCTTGGAGGGGGACAGGGGCTCAAGAGTCCTTACCCTTAACTGAGGAGCTATTGACAACTGATGACCACTGGCGGACAGAGAGTTAATTTTCTTCTAAGGGTTGTAGCTCCTGGCAGGTTAACGCACTGCAGTGGATGGCCTCACATCCCTGAGTATGTGGGCAGCGCAAATTGGAGAAGACACCAAGTCAGGTGATGGGAAGGAAATTCAGGGTAGATCTGGGAGGAGTCAAATCAACATTAAATATGATTAAATATGATCTCAAACTATATTGTATGATATTCTGAAATAATGAAATCAAATATCCTCAAAGACGCAAATATATATACTTGGGAAATCATTGCAAAATCAAGGTAGTGAAGATATCCATCAATATCCCAACTTTCCTCCTTCTTCACTATTTTCTCCTGATATTGTCTTTTATCATATAACCTCTAAAATTAATAAATAAATTAGTTAATTGAGAAAACCCTATACAGGGTTTCTCTGTATAGCCCTGGCTGTCCTGGAACTCCTTCTGTATGCCAGTCTGTCCTTGAACTCAGAGATCCACTTGCTGTTCTTCCCAAATGGTTGGATTAAAGATTTATGCTACCATGCCAGGCATATATATAAATATATATATACATATATATTATATGAGATTTTTTTTAAATGTGTGTGTTTTTCTTACAAGTATGTCTTTGCTCTACATTCATGCAGTACCCTTAAAGGCCAGAAGAGGGCGTCAGATCCCCCTGAGATGTGAGTTATAGATGATTTTGAGCCACCATGTGGGGTGCTGGGAACTGAATCCAGGACCTCTGGAAGAGTAGCTAGTGTTTTTAACCACTGAGACATCTTTCCAACAAGTTTCTAAAATTTATATGGGACCAGGTATGTTGGTGCACACTTTTAATCCCACCGCTGGGGAGGTAGATGCGGATGGATCTCTATGACTTTGAGGCTAGCCTGACATACATGAATTCTATGCCAGCCAGGCCCCCCCCTCTGTTCTGGTTGCTGTCACATCATTTTATTACTCATCCATATTATTACCTAGATCAACAGCTCTTAAATCTTTAATGAATAGTAGTGTGTATGTCTGCATGTTTGTGGGTAGGTGTGTGTATGAGTGCATGCCATATTGTGAGTGTGGAGATCAGAGGACAGCTTGCAGGGGAGTTGACTTTCTCCCACTGTGGATTTCAGGTATCCAGCTGATGTTGTTAGGATTTTGAGGCAGATGTTTTACCTCTTGAGCCATCTCGATGGCCCCCTTTTCCGGGTTTTGGAACAGGGTCTTATTGGGTAGTGCTAGCCTTAAAATCCTCCTGCTTTAGCCTTCCAAGTGCTAGTATTACAGATTGAGCCACCACACCCAGCTGTTTTAGTAAATAAGAGCTATAGGTACATGAAATGACTGTAGTTGTGTTGCAAATGCCAGACCTACTTTTTTTTAAAATTTAGGTAAAAGCTGATAAGATGATAAAAACCTTACAGATTGAAGTTTGATTGTAAATCTGAGAAGTATGGTAGTTGGTTATTCCTAATTTAAGGATGCCTTAATTTTGATCAGTATAAAGTATTTCCAACCATTGATATCATTTCTTTTCTGTTTTAGGAAACAGAACAGCAGTCATGATAGAAGACAAAGGACCAAGAGTGACAGACTACTTTGTTGTGGCGGGTCTCACGGATACATCAACTCTTCTAGATCAAGAAGTAAACCGTATAGATACTAAATCAACTGGCCCTAAAGCTCCAATCACAGACATTGCAGTTATTATCAAGTCAGCGGGGGAAGCTGTACCCGAAGGGTACACCTGTGTTGAAGCCACCCCGTCAGCACTCCAAGCAAACTTGAACTATGGAAGTCTGAAAAGCCCAGAGCTTTTCCTGTGTTATAAGAGAGGGAGAGATAAACCTCCCCTTACAGATATTGGGTATGATCACTTTCTTTTGCAATGGTAAAGGGAATTAAATTTGTTTAAAAATAAGAAGGTATATAGTAGTAGAAATTTGAACTTTCTGGTAGTTGTTATTTTTTATTTCAAGATTAAGTTCAAGGATATATTGCATGTCTATACATACTCTTGATTAGATATATAAATGTGAAGTGCTATGATAAAAGACACTGTATATATATTTGGAAGCCAAGTGTGGTGACCTGTACATGTACTCCAAAGCACTTAGAAGGCAGAGACAAGATTAGAAATCGGAGTCCATCCTTGTCTGTATACTAGGTTCAAGGCCAGTCTGGGCTACAAGAGATCCTGTCTCAAATATTGCTGTTAGGGGAACTCATTTCTCCTCTCTTCCTTTCTAAATTGGGAACTGGAGATGGGCCTGGTTTGCCCAATGCATATGAGCTTGTAGGTTCAATTCTCAGGACTGCTTTAAAAGAAAGAAAGAAAAAAGTGAAAAAATGGTTCCCCCCCAAAGCTATTAGGGGGCTGGAGAGATAGCTCTACTCTTCCAGAGGTCCTGGCTTATACCCAGCACTCACATGGCCACTCACACCTGTCAGTAACAGGGGATTCTGATACCCTCATACAGACATAAGTAAAAATAAATACATCACAGTTGTGAAGTATTTTGTCAATGAAGTCAGTGAAGATTTCTTTGTTACTGTTACTGCTAAAAAGACTTTATTTCAGAAATTTGTGTTGATACTTTCCTATGAAAATTATGCTGCTTTATAATCCCCTAGTGATTTATCATGTGTGGATTTTTTTTTTTGTTTCTAGTCAATCATTTTATTATAGCATCCATCCTCTGGTCCCATCTGAGATGTAGCTATAGCTTTGTTCTCTAGTGGAGTTTTATTTTTTGGAGGGGAAAGATCATTTCATTCTAGGTCCTCCTAAAAATCTTTTTTAAAATTTATTTATTTATTTATTAAAGATTTCTGCCTCCTCCCCACCACCACCCCCCATTTCCCTCCCCCTCCCCCAATCAAGTCCCCCTCTCTCATCAGCCCAAAGAGCAGTCAGGGTTCCCTGCCCTGTGGGAAGTCCAAGAACCACCCACCTCCATCCAGGTCTAGTAAGGTGAGCATCCAAACTGCCTAGGCTCCCACAAAGCCAGTATGTGCAATAGGATCAAAAACCCATTGCCGTTGTTCTTGAGTTCTCAGTAGTCCTCTCATGTGTGGATATTATATTGAAGTGTTGTGTTTATTATAAAACTACCCCTAGTAAAAACTGATGGTAGAGCCAGGTAGCCTTAGAGGTACTCGCATGTGATTCTCAGGGCTGTTTTGGCTACATATCTGGTTTGATGGATTACATGAAGGCCTGTCTCAGAACCACCCCCCACCCCCAGCACCATACATAAAAAGCATTGTAGATATTTAGCTATTTGAGAGCACCCTGACGAGTATTTTTAGGTTCAGTTTGTCTCTTACACAAAACATGCAATTTTCACGGAGATTACATTAAACAGTTTTGGGGCACATATGTAAGTAGTGTACGCCCCCGCTTCTGTGGGTTCATTAGCCTTCTGCTTGCTTGGGCTTTGTTATGCTTTATGTCACTTGGAAATGTACATAGTTTCACCTTCCTGTGCAGTTTGGATAGTTTTATTTCATAGTAGCCATTTGGTCTCAATCCTGATTCTAAGGGAAAAGTTTTAAGGTTTTATCATTGAAAATATTAACTCTAAGTTTTTCATAAATGCCATTTTGGTCTTTTTGTTTGCATTTATGACATTTCTATGCTTGTATATAGTGTACTTGGCTCATTTGCCTCTGTCCCCCTTCCCAGTGATCCTGCTGTTATTCACAAATAGTCTGTCTTCTTTCATGTCATTGTTCTGTTCTGTCCTAGTGTATCCAAGGGGTGTGTGTGTGTGTGTGTGTGTGTGTGTATGCATGAATGTGTTTTATGTGTGTGTTCACACACATGGTGTGCATGTGGGGTCATGATGGGGTCATGGAGCAACTTCTTCCACCATTGTAGGTTCCAGGGATCAAACTCAAGTTGTTGGACTTGCTAGCAGGTATACATATCACTGGCTCTCATGATTCTCTTGCCCCTCCCCCCAAGTCAGGATTTCAGTATGACTGGCCTGGAATATGGTGTATAGACCAGGCTGACCTCAGTCTCATAAAGATTTGCTGCCTCTGCCTCCTGAGCTCTGGGATGTACTACTATATGCCATTTTGTTTTGTATTATGTGTTTGTTCATTTTGTGTGCATGTACATACACACAGAAGTCAAAAAATAACTTGAGAGAGTCAGCTTTCTCTTTCTGTCATGACTTATGATTGAACTCAGTTTGTTAGGATTAATGGCAGGGGTCTCTACGTGCTGAGACTTAAGTTTTGAGACAGGATCTTGTGTATACCAGGCTGACTTCAAATTTGCTGTGTAGCTGAAGATGGTCTTACACTCGATCCTTCTGCCTCTACCTCCCCAGTGTTAATGCTTCTTTTTTTTAAAGATATATTTATTTATTATGTATACAACTTTCTGCTTCCATGTATACCCAAATGCCAGAGGAGGGCGCCAGATCTCATTACAGATGGTTGTGAGCCACCATGTGGTTGCTGGGAATTGAACTCAGGACCTCTGGAAGAGCAGAGGGCGCTCTTAACCACTGAGCCATCTCTCCAGCCCTCTCCCCAGTGTTAAGAATGAACTTGTGTGTGACTTGCCCATACACACACTTCTGCATATAAATTTAGATTATGCATGTGTGAGAAAATGAGTGACATTTGTTTTTCTTTTTTTTATTTTTTTATTTTATTTTTTATTTTATTTTATTTTATTTTTTTTAAAGAGATTTATTTATTTGTTATGTGTACAATATTCTGCTTGCAATACCAGAAGAGGGCACCAGACCTCATTACAGACAGTTGTGAGTCACCATGTGGTTGCTGGGAACTGAACTCAGGATCTTTGGAAGAGCAGTCAGTGCTCTTAACCTCTGAGCCATCTCTCCAGCCCGACATTTGTTTTTCTGATTCTGGCTCCAGTTCTGGTAGATAATGGCCACTTGTATGCAATACTCTACAAATGAGATAATTTCATTCATCATGGCAGAATAAAATTCCATTGTGTTTCTGTACTGCATTTTTTCATTTTATCCATGCATCTGTTGATGGGCACCTAGCCTTTTGTCACCTGTTGGCTGTTGTGAGTAGTGCTGTGATAAGCACGAGTATGCAGCGTGTCGCTGTAGTATGCCTGCTTTGATTCCTTTGCGTGTACACCCAAGAGGGGGCTAACAAGGTAATGTACTAATTCTGTTTTTAATTTTTTGAGCAACTTCCATATTGATTTCCATGGTGGCAGGAATAACTTATATTACCACTAACAGCTTAAGAAGGTTTCTTTCCCCCTTATTCTTGCATTATTTAAGTTTTCTTGACTATAGTCATTTTTACTGGAGTGAAATGGAAACTTTAAAAAAGATTATTAGATTTTACCTGTGTTTGTGTATGTGTGTTGGGGGGGTGCCACAGTGTACACGCAGAGGTGAGAGGACGTGTGTAAGTCAGTTCTCTTCTTCCATGTAGATCCTGGCTATCAAGCTTAGGTCATCGGGCTTGGTGGCATGTACTGGGTCATTAATTGACTCTTGGTTCATTACACCAAGCATTTTCTTTGTTATACTGCTTTTAATTTCATGCAGTCATGATTGTCAATTCTTACTATTATTTCTTGAGCTATTGGGTCTTATTGAGAAGATCATTAACTGTGTGTCCCCAAGTAGTTTCATTTAGTACTTTCAGTGTTTAATATCTTATATTTTAACATGTAATATATTTTAAATTGATTTTTGCACAGGGTAAGAAATTTCGTTCCTCTGTGTATGGTTTTGCATTTTTATTGATAGCATTTATTGAAGAAGTTTTCTTTTTTCCTGGTGTGTGTTTTTGACATCTTTGTCAGGCATCAGGGAGTTGAAGCTGCATGGGTTCATTTCTAGGTCCTGTATTCTTTCTTTTCTTAAATTACTTATTTTTATTTTTATGTTCATTGGTATTTTGCCTGTGCAAGGGTGTTGGAACTGTAGTTAGAGACAGTTGTGAATTTTCATGAGGGTGCTGGAAATTGAGCTCGGGTTCGCTGGAAGAACTGTCAGTGCTTCTAACTGCTGAGCCATCTCTCCATCCCTGTATTCCACTATTCTAGTATCTGCTTTTGTGGCAAAGTATAAGCACAGATCATATGGTCTGCAAATAGGGGTAATTTGAATTCTTTCTTTTCTATTTGTATCCCTTTTATTTACATTATTTTCTTACATTATTGCTTTGGGTAATAATAAGTTTAGCACTTAATTGTATGATTGAGAAAAAGAGTTGACATTCATGTCCATTGTCTGGCTTTACAGGAAAGTCTTCTCGTATTTTTCCCCGATGTAATATTAGCTCTTGGTTTATATAAAGAGTACCTGCTATTATTTATTCTTAGATTTTTGCTATTACAATTTTTTTCTTTTGATTTCTTTCATTAATTTATTAATCCATCCACCCATTTATTTGTTTGTTTATTTTTTGAGATAGGGTCTTACTAGTTTACCTTGTCTGACCTGGAATTCACAATGATACACTTGCCTCTGCTTCAGGAGTGCTAGAATTAAAGGTGCATGTCACTATGCCCAGCTTCTTCAGGGCTTTTATTACGAAGAGATGTTGAGTTTGGGCAAAGGCCTTTTTTTTTTTTAATCCATTGTGATGATTATTTGATTTTGTGCTTTATTTATGTCCTACATCATGACTTACATATGTTGAATCATCCATTCCTTTCTGTAATGAAATCAAGTTGATTGTGTTTTTTTTGTTGTTGTTACTTTTGTGTGTATATTGTATGCTTGTCTGTATGCAAGCACTGCTCATGTGCTGCAGTGAGCTTGTAGGTGGCCACACAACATTCCAGAGTTGGTCCTCTCCTTCCACCATGTATTACAGAGATTCAGCTGGTTTTAATTGGTAGCTCAGGTTTGAAACCCACTCTGTGACCCAGGTTGGTCTTGAACTGCTTCTGACATTTAAAATTGTGATTACAGTGTGCACCACCATATCTGTCTTGTTCTTGCTTATCTAAGACTGGGGCGTACCATTTATTTGAGATCTCTCTCTGACTCTGGTTTTTAACTTCATCCATACGTCCATCTGTCTGTCTGTCCATCTGTCCATCTATCCAGTGCTGTGTATATATGTGTGTGTGTGAGAGTGGACACATATTAGTGGTATGTGAATGAAAAAAAGAAATAAAAAGGAAAGGGCATGACTGCTCCTAGGTATGGTGGAGGAGAAAGTTTATTACAGATATGTGGGAGAGCACAGTCAGAGGCAGGGATACCTGGGAGAGTCTGGAATGGACATGACCAGACTGAGCTGGGCCATGTGAGGAGAGGGAGGGGAAAGGGAGAGGAGAGAGAGGGGAACCAGGTGCAGCAGCCAGGAGGCCAAAGGTACAAAAAGGGGCAGGAAACCAAAATGTCCAGATTATATAGGGAAGAGCCTCTGGGGAGGAGCAGCCCAGGCCCTGGGCTGGAGAGTTCAGGGTAGAGGCTGGGGTATCCTCCCATCTATACCCAGTAACAGGTAGGAACTGATGGCTGCTGGGAGAAGCTGACTGCCAGGTCTGCCTTGATATGTTAAATAAGCACCCTAGTCATTTGTTCTGGGTTTGAAACTTAACAACGTGCATCTGGAGATCACTGAACTATGTTGCTACCCTTGATTTTTTTATTATTATCTTTCTTTTAGAACTACCTTTGCTATATTCCAAAGGTCTGGTAAATTATATGTACTACTTCCTACCCCCATCCCCACACAAGACTTACATTAATTATAAACTGTTGGCCTATTAGCTCAATCTTATTATTAACTAGCTCTTAGAATTTAAATTAAGCCATAATTCTTGTCTATGTTTAACCATGTGACTTGGTACCTTTTCTCAGTCAGGCATTCTCATCTTGCTTCCTCTACGTCTGGCTGGTAACTGTCTCTCCACCTTTCCTCTTCCCAGAATTTGCTTAGTCTGACTGCCCCGCTTATACTTCCTGCTTATCTACTGGCCAATCTGTGTTTTATTAAGTCAGTATGAGTGACAAATCTTTACAGTGTACAAGAGCATTATCCCTGTGTTTGTAGTTTATATTGCTATTGATATTTCTTTTTTGCTTCATTTTCTGGGTTGCTGAGTATTAAATCCAAAGCAGTACACATGATGACATGTGCTCTAATACCGAGTGAGCAACATATACAGCCCCTGTTCTTTTGAGACACGGCCTCACTATGTAGATCAAGCTGGCCTGGAACTTGCTGTGATGACCCAATCCCTTTTACTTTGGCCTCCTGAATTCTTGAATTACTGCCAGTCTATTGGTATTAATTTTTCCCTTTTTTTTCTGGTATAGTCTGATAATATACTAGAAAATTATTTCAATTTTTGTTTTGTTAAAACTTGACTAAAAAATAAAATTAGGTATTGTGGTGCATGTCTGTAGGTGGACTTTTCTGTCCCACTTGCCAACTCCCAAATAACTACATGGTATAGTCGGAGACTGCTCTTTTGTTTCCCAGCTGCCCAGACCCAAAATAACCATACAGAAACTGTATTAATTAAAACATTGCTTGGCCTATTAGCTTATGCATATTACTAGCTAACTCTTACATCTTAAATTAACCCATTTCTATTAATCTGTATATTTCCACATGGTTGTGGCCTACCAGTAAGGTTCCATCTGGTATCTGCCTCCTGTGGAGGCTAAACGGCTTCTCCTGACTCCGCCTACTCTCTCCTCTATCTGCTTGGAATTCCCGCCTTGCCCTATTCTGTGCTGCAGTAGGTCCAAAGTAGCTTCTTTAGTAACCAGTGGCATTCACTGCATATAGAGGGGAATCCCACATCAACGTGGAGACTTCTTATTTATTAATTATGAAAGCTTGACTGAAAGCTTAGGCTTGTTTTTAACTAGCTCTTATAACTTAAATTAACTTATTTCTATTAATTTGCTTTCTGCCTCGTGGCTTTATTATCTTTATGCTGTACTGTCCATGCTGCTTCCTCCGTGCCTGACTGGCAGCTCCGCCCTCTTCCCGGTATTCTTTCTGCTTTGAAAACCCTGCCTAGCTATTGACAACTTATTAAACCAGTCTGGATGACACATATTCACAGTGTATAAAAAGATTATTCCACAACACATGCCTTTAATCCCACTTGCAGAGGCAGGTGAAGGGTGGATTTCTGTGAGTCTGAGGCCAGCCTGGTCTACAGAGTAAGTTTCAGGGCAGCCAGAGATACATAATAGAGACAAAGTTCACAGGATGCTGAGGTGAATATTATACAGCTGTTAGATGACATTCTACAGAATTTTTCTGTTTGATTTATGGTACAATTTAAATCTGAAATTTGTTGATTTGGTGTATCTGCTGATGAAAGAACAGTATTTCAGTACCCCATATTATCGTATCTGGTCTTATCTCTCCCTTGTGTTCAGTAGTGTTTGGGTATTTATGACTATTTCATTTATTTATTCGGTTTTTCTATTTCTTTCTGTGTGTACAATGTGTCTTGTTTGTTGGATACTTGTGTGCTCCTTTTCACATAATGGAGGCCAGAATAGGGTGTAGGGTAGCTCACTCAGTTTCCTCCGATTCCTTTGAGAAGCAGGGTCTCTCCCTGAACCTGGAACTTGTGTTTTCTCAGCTGGATGGACCCAGGAAGCCCTGATGATCTTTCATTCTGTCTACCTCTGAGTTGCGGTTACAGGCATGAGGATGTTGGCTCTTGCATTGATACTGGGATCGGAACTCTAGTCCTAAGGATTGTTGTGAAGGAAGCACTCTTAGCCACTATGCTGTCTCTCCAGCCCCCAACTTTAATTGTAATTTGGTAGCTTGTTCTTTCTGATAGTATGTAAGGACTTGATATTTTCTAAATAATTTCGACTTGAAGTCTGAATGAATATAGGTAGTCCTGTTTGCTTTCAGATTCTCTTTTCTTGGAGTATTGCTTTATATCATTCCACTTTCCATCTGTGTGTTTTTGAGTGTTTTGCATAAAACAAACAGTTGACTCTTATTTTTAATGCCCTCAGCCATTGTAGACCAGTATGGCCTTGAACGCAGAGATCTGCCTGCCTCCCAAGTTCTGGAAGTAAAGACATGCACCATCACCACCTGGCTGTTTTCTTAATTCTCATGTATTTCTTTTCTTTTCTTTTCTTTTCTTTTCTTTTCTTTTCTTTTCTTTTCTTTTCTTTCTTTTTTTTTTTTTTCTTTTTTTGGATTTTCGAGACAGGGTTTCTCCGTAGCTTTTGGTTCCAGTCCTGGAACTAGCTCTTGTAGACCAGGCTGGCCTCGAACTCACAGAGATCCGCCTGCCTCTGCCTCCCGAGTGCTGGGATTAAAGGCGTGCGCCACCACCGCCCGGCTCTCATATATATTTTTGCTTAATGTTTTATGAATGCAGGAATAGTGAATTAATTGCCTTACTCTGAACAGCTGTTTGTAACTCCAGTCCCAAGGGATCTGATGCCCTCTTCTGGCTTCCGAGGGTACTGAATATGCATGGTGCACAGACATACTTGCAGGCAAAACACTCATCCACATAAAGTGAAAATAAGTAAATCAGAAAAATGGGTAGACTTACAGCCCTACACGGCTGTGATCCATAAGCTTCTGCATACTTATTTTGAGTTTCAAATTTAAGGCTTATCTTTTTTAATCTGTCTGTCTGCCGTGTGCATGTAGGTGCCTGACGGGGCTAGAAGAGAGTGTTGGAAATCCTGGAGTTGGGTTTCAGGTGGTTGTGATCTGATGTAGATCTGGGAACCTAATGGGTCCTATGAAAGAGCAGTACATGCTTTTAACCTCTGAGCCTGCTCTTCAGCCCCTCATTGTTGTTTCTGTTCACTTAGTTGTTGATAGAGTCTTGATTTAAATGGCTAGGCCTTTAGAATAGATGTTAATATTTGGTTGACCTTTTAAGAGCTTTGTGTAACTAATGTTGACAGATTAACTCACACATTTACTCAGTTTTTTTAAGTGTATCTAGAGAAATGTGCAGCAGTCACTATAATCCTAGAATATTTTTATCTCCCCCAAAAGAAACCCTGCTCCTAATTGGCAGGCACTTGCTAATGTTCTGATTCCCCTCTACTCTTAGGAAGTTACTATTCTGCTTTCTGTCTCTGAACACCTGCCTCTTCTGGGCACATCATATAAATGCAGTCCTACTAGGCATGCTTTTCTAAATTGCCTTCCTTCACTTGACAAGGGTGGGCTTTTCCATATAGTCCATTGTTTTAATTGCTGGACAGTAGTAGTTTTTGTCTTCAATAGTTAGTGGGCATTTGATTTCCCCCCTCCACATTTTGGCTACTATAATGATTTACGAGCATTTGTGTTTTTATTTGTCTTGGTTGTATACCCATAGTATACTGCTTGCTTCTATGGAAGTTTTTGAAGACGCATCAAACTGTTTTCTAAGTCAAGTACTTTTCATCAGTAGTATTGAGGATTCATTTTTTTCTACATCCTCACCAATACTTATTTGTCTTTAAAAAATGTGTATTTCTCTCTCTCTGTATCTGTGTGTATGTATGTATATATATATATATATATATACATACACACACATACATATCTGTATGTGTTCAGATGCTCTTGGGGGCCAGGAGGAGGCATCAGATCTGGAGCTTGAGTTTTAGTGGCAGTGAATTATCTGACATGATTGCTGGGATCTGAGTAGCAAGTTCTCTTACCTGCAGAGCATCTCTCTAGCCCTCTTATTTGTCTTTCTGTTTTGTTCTTGAGACAGACTCTCTCTGTTCCTGGCTGTCTAGGACTTACTGTGTAAATCAGATTGGCCCAAATTCACAAGACTCCACCTGCCCCTGCCTCCTGAGTGCTGTGACAAAAGGCGAGTGCCACCATACCCTGACCTCTTACCTTTCTGATGATTTTCTTCACATAGAACATGAAATAATAGCTCATCATTTCTACTTCTGCTATCTGACATACTCAGCAGCTTCCATGTGTTTTGGCCACTTGCATGTCTTTGCCTACTTAAAAAAAATAGGGACATTTCATTTTAAGCATTTTAAAAAAATAGTGTTTACTTTGTTTCTGGAGACATGGCCTAGCTGCACAGTCCAGTCTGATCTAGAGCTTTTAGTTCTGCCTGGTTGTTCCAAGTCCTGGCAAAAAAGTTTAGTTTAAAATAGTTTTAACCTGACTCCGAAACTATAAGGGTAACAGAGTTCTTATACACCCTTCACCTAGCTTTGTGCCATTTTGTTTATATGTTTTATTTAAAATTTTACTTACTTATTTTTTCTTCTTATTTGTGTGTTTGTTTATTTTATGTGTGGGGTGCTTTGTTTCATGTGTGTCTGGGCACTGTATATGTGCTTAGTGCCCTTTGAGACCAGAAGAGGGCATCAGATATCTCAGAGCTAGAGTTACAGGTGATTGTGATCCACCTTGTAGGTGCTGAGAATTGAACCTGAATCTATTGGAAGAGTAGCAGAGCTCTAACCACTGACCCAATCTCTCCGGCCCCACTTACTTATTTTTTTTTTTTTTTGAGACAGGGTCTCACTATGTAGCTCTGACTGGCCAGGAATTCATGTACATTATGTAGAGATCTGTTTGCCTCTGCTCCCTTAGTGCTGGGATTAAAGGTATGCATCACCACACCTGCCCCCTTTTATTTTCCTGAGAAAGTCTAATTATGTATTTCTGTGACCTCAGCCTTATAAATGCTGGGAATAAAAAGTGTGTGCCTCTGTGTCCTGTTGTGTGACCATTTAAAAATTGTGTTATCTTATGTGACTTGCAGTTTTTTTCACATTTCATATATACTTTTTACTGCCTTTTTTTTTTTTTTTTTTGGTTTTTCGAGACAGGGTTTCTCTGTGGTTTTGGAGCCTGTCCTGGAACTAGCTCTTGTAGACCAGGCTGGTCTCGAACTCACAGAGATCCGCCTGCCTCTGCCTCCCAAGTGCTGGGATTAAAGGCGTGCGCCACCACCGCCCGGCTACTTTTTACTTCTTTTGAAATTACATTTTAAAAAATATTTTGTGTGTGTGTGCACGCATGCGCAAATATGTGTGTGTGGGTACATGTGGAGTTCATCCTACAGGACTCAGTTTCCACTATGTGGGTCTCAGCGATGAGAGCTGAGGTTGAGCTTGACAGTAAGTGCTCCTGCCCACTGGGCCACCTCTCAAGCTAGAGTGTTTTGGTTTTTTGAGATAGGATCTTGCTTTGTTACCCAGGCTGTGTGTCCGAGGCAGGTCTTGGACTTTGTCGGTCTTGTGCATCAGTGGGAATACTTGGCACATTTTACATACTTGATGGTAGGAATCATTTATGAATGGATGGATTTGTGACTTGCTTTATTTCCCTGGCCTGGAACTAGCTCTGTAGAACAGACTGACTTTGAACTCACAGAGCTCCTCCTGCCTCTGCCTCCCTAGTAAGTGGGACTCACTTGGTCTCAGGACTTTTAAAGATAAAAGTTTGACAGGAATTGGGAAGGACATTTTCCTGAAACCACCTGGATTGAGTACTCCATAGAATTTCTGAAGCCTGACCGGAGGATGTCTGTGGTGTTCCATTGTCTTGCTTAGGTTTCTTGTCATAAAAAATTGAATTGCTCAGTCCAGTTTTGTTTCTTAAATCGTGTTCTAGCTTTTGAAAAACAATCCAGGATTTATAATTCCTAAAGTAGTAATTTTAGTTTTCGTTTCTGGTTGAAGTTTGGAGAGGAACAGGAATGACCAAAGTTTTCTTTGCTCATTTCAAGAAGAAAACAGCATTAATCTTAAATCCCTTTTTCTCCCTTTTCTCCCTGCCATGCAGAGTGCTATATGAAGGGAAAGAAAGGCTTATTCCAGGATGTGAAGTGATCCAAGCCACGCCCTATGGTCGCTGTGCCAATGTCAACAATAGTTCAACTACTTCACAGAGAATTTTTATCACCTATCGCAGGGCTCCTCCAGCTCGGTCCCAGAATTCCTTGGCTGTAACTGACATCTGTGTTATAATCACCAGTAAAGGGGAAACCCCTCCTCATACTTTCTGCAAAGTCGATAAGAATTTAAACTGTGGCATGGTAAGACAGAGTTGTTTCCTTTTCAAACTTCTGTTTGGGAATAATCCAAAAATGTTAATATTGGTTCTATAGTTTATTTTCACATTTTTATGATTCTTGTTTATGTTTTTCTCTATTTCTTTAATTTGAAAAAGACCTGTGATTCTGGTGATCAAGCCAGGGCTTTGTGCATGCTAGACTAGCTCCTTTGTTATGGAGTCTTAGCTGTTTCTTCCTAATGTGCATAAATCATCATTTTTAATATTCTGATACACATAGACAAAGTGTAATTTATGCTTGGAATTTTATGTATGTCTGTGTATATCTTAATATTGTCTGTTATATCAACACAGAGATTTAACTTCTGGATTTCAATAGTAGCTTTAAGGACAGTTGCAGATAGATTGGGTGGAAACTCTCCTTAGAGTTATTTATTTTACCTAATGTGGTTTTATATGCTTACTTTTTGAAAGGGTTAATAAAACTCAGTCATGACTGTAATCCCAGGACTCAGGAGTTCAAAACCAACTTTGGCTGAATAGGGTTTTCCCAGGCCAGTATAGGCCACAAATCAGACCCTTCTTCAAATAAGCACACAGAGTTGTGGAGAAGGAAATTGGGCATACACATTTGGTTTATAGTTTTATAAGACTAATGCTTATTTTTGGGTCAGGTTTATCTTGAAGATAGGCAGAGATGTATGTATTTGTAACTGTTGGTGGGAGTGATGGCTTCATTGTCTCCTGGAGACTCAGCCTTTCCTGCTTTGGGCTCCAATATCTGTTCTTTCAAACACTAGTAGTATCTGAATGATCACAGAACTGTAAGCTTTTGAAAACCATATTTTACTGTGTGCGTGCATGAGCCATGCATTTGTGCACACATGGAAGACAGAAGATCACTTTTGGGAATTAAGTCTCTTTTCAACATGAGGATCCCAATGATTGAACTCAGTTTGTCAGGATTAACAGTGAGCATCTTTGCCTGCTGAGCCATCATCCCACTGGCCTCATCAACTCTAAAGTTTTTGAAACTGTCTTAAAAAAACAAAAAACAGACTTGTTTCTTTTCTTTTTCTCTTTTCTTTTTTTGTTTTTGTTTTTCGAGACGGTTTTTCTGTAGCTTTGGAGCCTGTCCAAGAACTAGCTCTTAGAGACCAGGCTGGCTTCGAACTCACACAGATCCATCTGCCTCTGCCTCCTGAGTGTTGGGATTAAAGTTGTGCATCACCACTGCCTGGCTTTGTTTCTTTTCCTTTTGCGTTGTCAAGTGTATTTTTACTTTATTCCATAGCAACTGTTTAACAGAGTGTTTTGATTTTCTTATGGGTACTGGAATTGGACTCTACCACTGAGATACATTCCTACCCTTATAAATATAGAGACAGGGTCGCATGTATCCATTCCAGTCTGGTCTGGAAATGGCTGTGTAGGTGACCTTGAACTACAATGTCCTGACTTCTCCCTAGTGCCAAGATATCAGTGTGTACCACCGTGCCTAATTTTATGTGGCACTGGGGATCATGCCCAGGTTTCACAAATACCAGACAGGTACTAACTAAGACACCTAGCTCTTTTTGTTCTTAAAGACATGGTTTTGTAACCCAGAGTGGCTTCAGATTCACTACCCTCTGCTTCCTCGTCCTGAATGTGGGGATTACAGGCAGATATTACAACTCCTGGCTAACTCGGAGTTTTAAATGACTTGTTTGGATAAGTAGTCTCTAGATTACAGTCAAAATCATCAGTTTCTTCTTTTCACTTTGTTTTTGAAAACTCAATTTATCTTTTACAGTGGGGTTCCAATGTGTTTCTGTGTTATAAGAAGTCTGTGCCTGCTTCAAATGCAATAGCATATAAGGCTGGTAAGTGAAGTGAAGATCTGTCCCAGTTGACAAACTAGTGGATGCTATCATTGGGCTGGCTAGAAAAGACAATATGTGTTCCCTTATATATTTGTGGAATTGGTTTATTTGTTAATTATCTATAAGTTTTAGCATGTAAAGGCTAAAGTTTTCTTAAATGCATTATATGCTGTAAGATTTACTAAAACCACTCTCTATATGTTATTAAATTTAAATTTTTGTCTAAGCAAGCATATGAGGCATAAGCCTCCGAGCTTTGGTTTACACTAATAAAATAGATTTAATAATTCAATGGAAATTTCTTTCTTTGATCTTTGTGTTTGGACAATCATAAAGGTGTCAAACTGCATCTTTACTTCTTATATTTCCTTCTCTTATCTTTGTGTGTCTGATTTGAACCACATGTTACTTGCCATGAAAGGTGGACTTGCTTCCTTTCTCTCTTGTTGCAAAGAATCAGCTATGTGGAGGAGAGGAGGGCCTGAGAAACTTTTCTGCCATGAAGTTTTTGGGAAATCTCTCGCCATACTCTAACTGCACACTAAAGTGTCAAGGGCTGTAAAGATTTAAGTGTGACTTCTTCATCCCACTGGTATGGTGGGATAAAATCTGGCAATACAGGTATGCTCCAGCTGTAAATAAAAGATACTGGAATGCTTCTTTGTGAAGAGAAGCAGTGCCAATTACTTTTTGCTTATGCAGTTTTCGAATACAAATTTTATTTTAGGGAAATTAGGCAAATCCATATCTGAAAACTCTTTGATTGCCCTCATAAAACCACTCATACTAATGAATTAAACCATTTACTTTATATAAAACAAAAGCAACAACTAATAAGAGATTCCAAATTATTTTAGACTATGACATTGCTGTAATATGTCCTTAATACAGAATACAAGTCTTTTCTTTGGAAGGGAGAAGGAATCGACAAAAAGTGCTCAAACTTAAAACATTTGCAGAAAGATTGCTAAAGTATTTAAATCTAAATTTTAGATTCTTATTATGAGATATTTTAGAATGCAGCGCTTTGGAGACTGAACTTGATTAAAATCTTACTTTCAAGTTCTTAGCTTGGAAGTGGGCTGTATATTGGTGACAGTACAGGCTAATTAATTGATGGTGTACGGCTCCTTTGTTCTGAAGGGCTCCATCAGGGCCCTCAGTGCTGCTGTCTGCCCCTCCTTCCTGGGTCTCACATATTCTGTCTTGGGCTCACGTTGAGTGCTGTTTACACTGAAGCTTTCAGCACTGGTATAGGGGCTAGGATCACTTCTCTTGTCTTGCACTTTTAAATAACATTTATCCCTTCTCTGAATTTTTTTCTAAAGACTAACTGAAATAATTAGTAAATTTTCCTTCTAACTTTCTTACCATTCTTCACAAGGTGCTAAGGTGATAACATATGTAGGTTAAAAAAAATGTGTTGATTGGTGATCAAGATTGGCTGACTTCAGTCTTTACTAATATTCTTAATACATTTTCATGTTGTAATTAAATATAAGTTCAGGGATAACATATAAAGGATACATTGGGGATCTCAGTTTCTGTTATAGTAAAACTAATTTTGAAATTTTACACATATTTCTAAGCAATTTGATATTATAATGTGCTATTAAGTATGTATTATGAATAATTTATATAAAAAATTTTTAAATGAACCTTATCCTTTTTCTGAAAGGTTTGATTTTTCGATATCCAGAAGAAGATTATGAGTCTTTTCCGCTCTCAGAATCCGTGCCTCTGTTCTGCCTTCCTATGGGAGCCACTATTGAATGTTGGGATCCTCAAACCAAATACCCACTTCCTGTTTTCTCAACATTTGTCTTGACAGGTTCTTCAGCTGAAAAGGTATATTTTGTACCTTATTGATGAAGCCTGTTTTGTCCATATTTTAATATTGTAAAGTGGTTACTTTATGTTTTATTTGAATCCTAGGATAATTTGGATAAAAGACATTTCCATTCATACTATAACACCCATCATAAGAAGTCAGAAGTAACCAGACCCAAAATCTGTACAACTCAGTGAACTTCTGTACAGTTAGAATTGGCAGACTTTGGGTTTGGTTAATTTTATTTATTTATTTATTTATTTATTTATTTATTTATTTATTTATTTTTGGTTTTTCGAGACAGGGTTTCTCTGTGGCTTTGGAGCCTGTCCTGGAACTAGCTCTGTAGACCAGGCTGGTCTCGAACTCACAGAGATCCGCCTGCCTCTGCCTCCCGAGTGCTGGGATTAAAGGCGTGCGCCACCATCGCCCGGCAGGTTTGGTTAATTTTAGTATGTGTTTTTTATTTATTTCCAAGTTTTTTAAAACAAGCCGGGTGGTGGTGGCGCACGCCTTTAATCCCAGCACTCGGGAGGCA
>JABTXL010005620.1:23099722-23110901 GCA_025134845.1 Neodon shergylaensis | reverse complement strand
AAAAATTTTCAAACTCAACATGATACTTGCGGTTATATAATATGCTGATATTCCTGAGTCTTATATATCAAAATAAAGTGTTTTGAGAGAGCTATCCCCAAACACAGGTCTCAAAATAAGATTATGGTAATGATTTAAAGATATAGGTTTGGGAAGAGTCAGGATTTCATAAAACAACTGGATGACAAGACATTAAAATGATTGAAGGAAAATATTAAAGCCATTATGAATTAAATATGTAATTTAGCTGGGCCTCTTATCCCAGCACTTGGGAGGCTAGAAAGGCAAGCTGAAAGAGATCTGTGAGTTTGAGGCCAGCCTGGTCTACCTAGTGACTTCCAGGATATCCAGAGCTACATAGAGAGATCTTATCTCAAAAGAAGCAAAGCAAATAGATAAAAAATTCAGATGACTAGAAATTAGAAATATGATCTTTAAAGTTAAATTATATAAATAAATGCAATTAAAATTCCGTGACTTTGTTTGTTTTCTTGGAGATAGGGACTCTCTATGTGACCCAGGCTGATCTCATTTACATGAATCTTCTTGCTTCAGCCTCTTGTGTTGAATTATAGGCATGTTCCACATGCCCAGCCTTCAACGAATGGTTTCAACAACACATAAGTCAATACCCAAAGGAAGAATTAATGAAGAGAAAGGTAGATTTTCTAAATTGTAGCACAGAAAAGGATAAAACATGAAAATTTAAAATATAGCAAATAGCTGAGCATGGTGGTGCGAACTTTTTAATTCCTGTACTTGGGAGGCAAGTGGATCTATGGGTTTAATTCCTGTACTTGGGAGGCAGGTGGATCTCTGGGTTTGAGGCCAGTCTGGTTCTAGTCCATCCAGTGAGACCCTATTTTAAACAGAGAAACAAACAAAAAACAGCAGATAAAAATATAACACATTTAGTAAATGAATTCCTAAAGGGCAAACTAGCAAAAACGGAAGGCCATGTTTTTAATGCCCAGTACTTACTTGGGTGCTGGGGATCTGAGCTTGGTTCCTCATGCTGTGGGACAAGTGCTTAACTCGCTGAGCCATCCCTCAGTTTCTATTCACCTTTGAAAGTAATGGCTTATCTAGACAGAGATGTTGCCAAGTCATCTGGAAATAGGAATTGAGTTCTGGGAAGAGGTCACATAAAGATTGGTGTTCTGCTATTGAGATGATTATAGTTCAAACATTAGAGAATAAAATTTTCCCAATTGAATTAGACAAGAAGCTTTAGAAATGGCAGTATTTAAATGATGGTCAGAATTGGATCTTGTGTGGGAAAGAAAGAAGTTATCAGGATAAAGACAAGTGTTTACTGTCAAACATACCAAAGGAATAAAGATTTTGAAGATAAAAGAAGATAGGATTGTCAGTTGTATTTTTGTTACCCAGAGAAAAAAGGAATTAAGCCCTGAAAGTATTTCAACTAGATTATTATTGGTAGTCTTTTGTTGTTGTTGTTTTGTTTTTTGTTAATGTTTTTTGAGACAAGATTTGAGTTAATGTTACTCTGTATAACAGCCTTAGCTGGTCCTGGAACTCACATTGTAGACTAGGCTGGTCTCAAGCTCACAGAGATCCGCCTGCTTCTTCTGCCTCCGGAGTGTTGGGATTGAAAGCGTGCGCCACCATGCCCAGCTATTAACTTGTAATCTTGATTTTAGAATTGTAATGGATTGAGGTGAAAAATAGTTACCTAATGTGAGCAAGGCTTTTAGCTTGCTACAGGTGCTTCACTAGGAGGACGAGAAATAGCAGATAACTTAGGCCACATAGTGACCCATAACTGCAAATAACTGGAGAGAAAAGGACACTAGAGAGTTTAGATGTGAACCAGATGGTGATGACACACACCTTTAATCTCAGCATTCTAGAGGCAGAGGCAAGTAGATCTCTGTGAGTTTGAGGCCAGCCTGGTCTACAGAGCAAGTTCCAGGACAGCCAAGACTGTTCGTTATACAATGAAACTCTGTCTCAAACAAAACAAAACAAAATAAAACAAACACACAAAGCAAAGAAGAAAAAAGAATTTAGATGTGAAAATCAGCTATACTTCAGTGATGTAGAGTTTGCTGCTGCACAGACAAACAATAACCACATAATAAACTCAGATTCAACCTCAGGCTTAAGGGCTGAAAATTCCTCTTAGAGGACTGACCAGACAGCTCAGCAGGTAAAGGCACTTGCTTCACGATCCTGGAGTCCTGACTTTGATCCCTGGGGCCCAGATAAAGGTAGATGGAGAAAGCCGACTCCATGGATGTGTCCTCTGATCTCCTGTGGTCATAGCATTTGGAAAACTAGCATCTCAGGTTTGAAGCTAGCCAGGGCTCCATGAGACCATCTCAAAACAAACAAACAAACAAACAAACAAACAAAAAACCCCAACAATTTAAGAGAGTGAAAGATACAAATGACAAGAAGGGAAAATATATTTTCAAAATATATATCTTAAAAGATTTTTATTTTTCCTAATGGGGGTTGAACTTAGACCTTTGTATGGTAGGCAAAGTATTCTGTTTAAATCTATTTATACTCCTAACTCATAAGTGCTTATATATAGATCCTTCTCCAGTAGTGCTATTCCCTGATGACTAAGTATTCAGATCTTTGAGCCAATAGGGCCATTCTTATTCAAACCACCACACAGACTTAAGTAGACATTTCTCTAAAGACATATAAATGACCAGTTAGCTTGTAAAAGATGCTCAGCTTCATGTAGTTTGGAGATACAAAGTTATGGTAAGGTAGCATTTCACATTTATTAAGTTGACTACTAAGTAACAGCAAAAATCAGAAAATCAATATTATTAAGGATATAGAGAAAGTAGAACCTTTTAACCCTGCTTCTGTGGACAACAGATTGGCAGCTCCTTCAAAAGGAAAACAGAATTAATTATTTGATGAAGCAGTTTCATTCTGAGATCTGTACCCAGAGAACTGAACTTACGGACTCTCTTGAAAAGAATTTGGATGGCAGTATGCTTGTAGTATTACCAGACATCCCAGGTATCTACTGGAGAGTGAGAGGAAAGTGGAATTTGGTGTGTATACACTATAGAACATTACTCAGCTTTAAAAAATATAAAATTCAAATACATTCTGTAACATGGATGAACTTTGAAAACATGCTAAGTAAAATAAGCAAGACACAAAAAGAATAAATGCTGATTCTATATGTAGTAGGTATCATTAGAATAGGCAACTTCATTGAGACAGAAAGTAGAATTAAAAACTACCCTATCTGAAGAAAAAAAAAATCATGTGGGCCCAGTGCATAAAGTGCTTACCGTGCAGGCATGAGGACCTAAGTTTGACTCACTAGAACCCATGTAAAAGTCAGATAAGGGAGCATATGTCGGTAACTCTATTGTCCAGTGGCAAGATGGGTAGCAGAGACGGTAGAGTCCCTGAAGCTCACAGGCCAGCTAAGCTAGCTTGGCACATGGAGTGCCAAAAACAGAGACCTAGTCAAGTGGAAGGTGAGGGTTGATATGTGTGCACATGTACTTTCTCATGGATATACATACAAAAATGACAGATGGAATCAATGTTGTGTTTCTGTATATTCCATGTTCTAAAAAAATGTCATTCAAGCAAGTACAAGTTGAGTGAGGTTATTAGAGTACTCAACAGAGTAGGTAAAAAATACACTGGATAAAAGTGAGAACAAGTAAAAAAAAATCGTTCCCCCTTTGTAAAATGCATGTGTGAGTGTAGGAACACGTGTGTTGCACATGTTTAAAGAGGTCAGAGGACAGCTTTTAGGAGACAGTTCTCTCCTACTGTGGAATCTGTAATTTGGACTCGGATTGTCAGGCCTGCAAGGTTAAATGCTTTGCCTATTAAATCACCCCAGCTGCATGAAGTTGCCCTTTCTTTTCTCTTTCTCTCTCTCTCTCTCTCTCCCTCCCTTCTATTCTTTTATTATTTTTTTTAAATAAATGCTTACATGTATAATCACAATGTGTATGGGGATCTAGATGGATTTGCATCAACATCTGGTTGAGTTTGAGGTGAGATATTTCATTTATCTGTTTGGTATGTAGTCACAGAAAATATTTGTTTAAAGAGAAAAAGAACATTGAGCATATAGATATCCTGGTAGAATGCTTGCCTAGGATGCTTGAGGTTTGGATTTTAATCTCTAGCATGAAATGTAAATCTCACAACAATTCTTTGACTGTAGGTCTATGGAGCTGCCATCCAGTTTTATGAGCCTTACCCTCGAGAACTTCTAACAGAGAAGCAACTTATGCAGCTGGGCCTGTTGACCCCCGTGGAGAGAAAAGTGGTCTCCAAACCCATCAATTCAAACAAGTGCATTTGTTTGCTTTCACACTGGCCTTTTTTTGATGCTTTTAAGAAATTTCTTATGTTTATCTACAAAGTTTCTGTGTCTGGACCACATCCTCTTCCCATTGAAAAGTATGTATAATGATGCGGTGTCATGTCTGTGGAAATAAGATACATAATGGTCATTTCACTGTCATCTAACTTAGCCGCAGAATTGAAAGGGAAGGAGAATCATAGTCACCATATTTTTACTTATTCCCTCTCCACTGAGTCATTGATTGTGAACTTGAAATTGGAGTCTTGGTAAACATGGCCTTATGATTGTTTTGATAATTCAGATTAGACAATAACTTGTATAGATGTATGTGTTCTTTTTCCTATTTATTCTTCAGAAACCAAGACAGTGAATGTATACACATACTTTGTGTAAGTGGCCAGTACAAGAATTAGGTATAATGAATATTCATCTGTAAACTAATATGGAAATTACAAAAGTAAATTGACTGATGTTAACTGTGTGATTTTGGTTTTAGCACGAGGCAGAATGTTCCATATTTCTTTTTGTCATGGAAATGTTTTATAAAGAAAAATAGATGTAGAGCCATGAATGAAGTCTTTGTGCTATATTTTGTTTTGTTTTGTTTTTCAGACAGGGTTCCTAGACTAGTAGCCTAGACTTAGACTGACTGCAAACTCCTGAGCCTCTTAGTTTTTGAACAGGGACTTTATAGGTATTTACAGCCTCCATCCTGTCATTTTAAGCTTATTTATTGGGGCTGGAGGAATGGCTTGTCAGGTAAGAGCAGAAGACTTGGGTTCGATTTCCAGCATCCTCATGACAGCTAGCTCTAGATCCAGGATAGCCAGTACCATCTGACCTTCACATGTCGAGTACTAATATACACACAACACAACACTGAGAATACACAGAAAGTAAGTAAATCAAAGTTAATGAATAAATAAAAGCTTGCTGTTTGTGTGCATTTCTGTATGTGCATGAATCCATGCACACACATACCACCAAGGCACACAAGTAGAGGTCAGAGGATAACTTGTGGGAGTCAGTGCTCTCCTTCCACCATGCGTGGTCTGGTTGTCAGGCTTGCTCAGTGAGCCACCTCTGGCCCCAAGCCTGTCATTTATAAACTGTGTTGATTTATAGTGGGACATGGCTTTTGTTTGTTATTGTGTATAATACTCGACTTTAGTAACAAAACAAGAAGGGTAGAAGGGTCAAGAACTTTGTAAAGTCTTCACAGTATCAGCATTCAGTGTAAAATGTAGGGTTTTCACTTTGTTCCCAGAATGCAAGTTGGTGGTTTATAGTTTTACATTTAAGTTTCAGTTGTCAGATTAACTAAATTGAGGTAAAATTTAACTGATGTCAAGTTAGCAAGTTTGTGGGCAATTGAGATTCTATGATTTGTGCAGTAGACTCAAGATCAATGATGTGATCATTGTTCTTCTGTTAAGGTAAATTGTACATTTTATCTCTCCCAAGAACATAAAACTCTGGAGAAACTTGAAAAAACATTATTTCTAAGTAGAGAAACAGCATTTAGGTTGTTTGTGTAGAGTTCTAGTAATAAGTCTAGGTTTAAATTCCTTATTTATACTTCCTTATAATGTCACTGATAACCAAGGTTGTAAAAATTGTTTGTTTGTTTGTTTGTTTTTTCCTTTTTTTTTCCTTCTGAGGCAGGGTTCTCTGTGTAGCCCTGGCTGTCCTGGAACTAGCTCTCTAAATAGGACTGGCCTTGAACTCACAGAGATCCTTCCTCCCCTGAGTACTTGGATTAAAGGTGTGCACCATCACTGTCTGGCACAAATAGCTTTAAAAAAAAGATTTATTTTTGTGTGTGTGCTTGTGTATACATGTGTGTGCCACATGTGTGTGGTTGTTGTGGAGGCCAGACACTGTACATTGAACCTCCTGGAGCTAGCTAGAATTCCAGGTGTTTGTGAGCCACCAGGTGGCTATGAACTGAACTTGGGCTCTCTGAGGAGTGTAGCCATTCTTAGCTGCTGAGCAATCTCTGTAGTCCCTAAATTAGCTTGTTTACTTTATGAGAGCTGTTTTTATGTTACTGATTTCCTGATGAAAATAGTGGGTTTTGTTCTATTAGACACGGACTCACTCTGTAGTGCAAGCTGGCCTCGAACTCACTCTGTAGCCCAACTTGTAGTAATCCTTCTGCTTCAACCTTTTAAATACCAGAATTACAAGAATGCACCACCATGCTTGGCAGATGTTTATTTCTTTAGCTCAGTTTTAATAAATGCTTTTTCCATTGGGTTCTATATAGTAGAATGAAAAGGCTTGTTAAAATCTATGATGCATTAAAGAAAGTAACTGTGGGTATTCATCTCACCATCTTTTCTAGGCACATCTCACATTTTATGCAAAACATCCCTTTTCCTTCACCACAAAGACCAAGAATCCTTGTACAGGTAACGAAAAAGAAGTCTTCTCATGTTAGTTTGTGCCAGGTTCTTTGAGTTTGAAATGAAGCAGTATGTCTGTATGAAATTCTGACTATCTCATTATTTAGTAGCTTTACTGAACATTTCTTTCCTAATTGGGTTTTAGATCCCAGGTGAATTAGAACTGGAGTATTACTTATCATTCATGGCATCATAAGTTACATGTTTTCATTGGTCCATGTATGGTCTTTGCATAGCTAAATTTAATAATGTAAACCTCAGAATTATGTTGTGGCCATGTTCTTAGTTTCAGAGTAACTGATAATATTTAGTATTTCAATATTTAAATGCTGAGTATTTGGGGGGACAATGAAAAGAGTTTAAACAATGCTTTCAGACTGTGCTGAACAACCTGCTTCTTTTCCAGGCCTAGGTAGTGACAGGCCTTGGTAGGTATACAGCTTATGACATTTACTGTGTAGAATCAGTAAAAACAAGATTGCACAGATTGACTGCTTGACTACAGGAATGAGAGTAGGTTGTTATCAAAGTTGCTGAATATTTAGCTTTCTATTTATGTACTGTCTCTTCCTGAATCATAACAGTTTACAAACTGACACTGAGTAGCACTAGTTAATGAAGTGATCCATTTAATATTTCTTCTAAGACATTATTAACATTCTATAACAGGATTAAGCCAGACACTGTTGGTCTTGAATGTATTCAGTTCAGCAAGTATTAATTTGTACTAAACAATTACAGATGCTTAACTAGTGTGGTGAGTAAATAAATTTGAGGTTCTTATAAAAAATTATTCCAAATTTTTATGTACTTGCATTTAACCCACTAACTAGGTCAAAATTCAGCAATTTAAGAGCTAATACAAATATCTCTGAGTAGTTGTAGCTATCATTTATATCTCAATGTGATTAAAATTATATACCTTTCTGCATATTAAGTAATTTTCTATTTTACTCTTATCTAAATATTGAGACTAAAAAATTGGTTTGACTAATTTATGCTTTTGTTTGTTTTAAGCTATCAGTCCACGATGCGTTAATATTATCACAACCAGTTTCCACACCTTTACCATTAAGGTAATGATGCTTTGCTTATTTGCTTGCTTTGTTTGCTTGTTGTTTGTTTGTTGTGGATAGAACCCAAGACCTTATGTATGTTGAACCTTACAAGCCACACCCCCATTTGATAGTTTTTTTTTTTTAAGATTTTATTTATTTATTATGTATACAGTGTTCTACCTGCATGTGTGCCAGGACACCAGATCTTGTTATAGATGGTTGTGAACCACCATGTGGTTGCTAGGAATTCAACTCGACCTCTGGAAGAGCAACCAGTGCTCTTAATCTCTGAGCCATCTCTCCAGCCCCATTGATAGTATTTTAAATGCTATATTTTTTGCTTAAAACAGAATACTTTAAAATACTTCTCTGAGCCAGGCATAGTGGCATAAGCTTATAATCCTAGCACCTTGGTGAGAACTGTCTTAAAATAAAAAGCTATGAGTACCTGTATAGTTTGGTAGAGCACTTGCTTAGCTTACACAAGCCCTGAGTTCAGTCTCCAGTAAAGAAAAAACGCAAAAGGGATAGAGTACTTTAGAGGCAGGATTACCAACTAGGTAAGGATAGGGCATCCCTTAGTCTTGCCATCCTTGGTACCTGGGTGGGTGGTGCAGCACTTTAGAGAATTGCAAGACCCGGAAATGACTTAGTGTGTGAAACACTTGGCATGCAAGCGTGAGGATATGAATTTTGGTCCACAGAACCCACAGGGAAAGCATGCATGGGTGGTACATGCCTGTAATCCCAGCAGTGGACAGACAGGAAGCAAAGATAAGTGGATTTTAGAAGCTTGCTGACCAGCCAGGTAGCCCACTTGGTGAAGTTCTAGGCCAAGGATAGACCTTTTTGCAAAGAAAAGATGGAAGGTACTGAGGACTAGCGCCTGAGGCTGTCTTTTGACCACTGCATGCATCCCTACGTACTGCATGTGCCCAGGTGCATGGTTCTACAAAACCAGAATTATCCTTCCTTCCCATGTGTGCAGTCAGTAATGTTCATGGTGAGCTGGTGCTATCTTCTATTCTATTTGCGTCTTTTCATCTGTGTCGCTAGTCCAGGGTACTATCTGGACTATTTCATTAGTAGCCTCTTAATTAATCCTTGCTCTTCTTCCTCCAGTTTCTTTTTCAATCTACCCTGCAGCCAGTGCATCCACTTATGAATACAAGTATAAATGAGTCAGTCATTTCTCTTTAGCCTAACCTCTTCTCATTTTTTCCATGCTCGCTTGTTTTGCAGTTCTTGGATTATGGCGTTAGCTTTTTCCTGAGGCTTTACATATGCTGGTCTCCCAGCCCCATCACACCCTTGCCTTTGTTCCTTTGAACTCAGCTCAAATGTCTGGGCTTCAGAAAATCTTTCTTAATACGTGTTCATTTGAATCGCACCATATACTACCTCATTATTTAGCTACCTTTTATTTCTCATTGCTAAATTACAAATTGAAATTAACATTAGATTAATATCCTGTTTAGTAAGCAAATCTTGATGATAATATTTTAGCAAAGTAGTTTGTAAACCTTTCTTTTTCTGTTTTCTAGTGGAGCCAACTTTAGTACCTTACTGATGAATTTGGGTCCTGAGAATTGTGCAACATTGCTGCTGCTGGTTCTACTTGAGAGTAAGATTCTGCTGCATTCTCTTAGGCCAGCTGTCCTGACTGGGGTAGCTGAAGCTGTTGTTGCTGTGAGTATAAACTTTTTCTTTTAGAACAAAATTGCTACTAGAGGATTTGTATTCTTCTTTAAAGAAAGCAGCTTTTAAATTCCAGCCCAGTCAGTTTAATATGAATATAATTTGTATGTATGAAAAAAACAAAAGTGACTTTTGTTTGAGGAAAAAAAGTCAGTTTCTAATTTTTCGTATTTTAGTGTTCTCCACAGAGTAAATATTTATTATATTATATAACATTAAACCATATAAGTGGAGTCTGGTGCTACCTACCTATAGTCCCATGCTTCCTGGGGAAACACAAATAAAGGTCTTGTCGTTCTAGGAGGGAACCAAGAAGAGACTAAAGTAACGAACCTACCAAAGTCCAACTTGGAAAGCCAGTCAGGTTATTGGGACTACTCAGAGGAGTGTGGGTGAGAGGTTACTCACAGGAGCAGGGACAGTTCAAATGCAGCTGCATTGTGGAAACCCGTAGCCTAAATGACACCTCATGAATCAGGCTGGAATCCTAGCCATCTTCAGGACTGGCAGGCACTGCAGAAGGTTAGAATCTCTTCAGATTGCAGGGCTGGTGCAGTTGTTTACTGTTCCTGTGACCTAGGAGAGGGAAAGTTCTTGTGAGGCTGAGCAGGTTTCCGAGGCCTGTTAATCTTTTGACTCTGCTTTCTCAAGGGGGATTGTTTCAGTTCAAAGAAAGTTGCTATACAATATCGTGGCACTTGGGAGGCTGAGACAGAAATACTTATATATCAAAACCTTGCCTCAAATAAAGAATAAAGCAGAACACCAAAGAAACTCTAGTTGATTTTGCTTTAAATTTTGCAAATTTATTACATGGTTAATTTCTTATTTTAATTGTTAACTGTTTTCTCTAATTATACATATGGCTTTATTTTGAATAGGATAATATAAAACACTAAGCTCTTGGGTACATCACAAATAAAGTTAAGTTCTACTTAAAACACCGTCATGAAGTCAGCTTTCTTACTGCATTTAGAAATCAGATTGTGCTGAAATTTTTGTTGCTGTGCGTGCATGCACACGCGCATTCATGAAATACCAGACTTACTGTGTAGTTGCTGGGATTTGAACTACAAATCTCATGATTGTACAAGTGCTCTAACTACTGAGCTGTCTTTCTAGCTCTTGTTTATTTTATTGTACTATTTTTAATTTTGTGGTGTGTGTGTGTGTGTCCGCACATATGAGTGTGGGTGCTTGGGGAGGCCAGAAGAGGGCATTGAATCCCCTGGAGCTGGAGTTACAGGTGGTTGTGAGCCATTTCATATGGGTGCTTGAAACCAAACTCGGGTTGTCTGCAAGAAGATACTCACTCTTAAATGCCAAGCCTTCCTTCCCACTGGTCTTGCTTTTTTTAAAAGACAGGCTCACACTCAGCTGAAGTTAACCTGGAACGTACCAGGTTGATGACCTTACTTTAGCAGTTCTCCTGCCTCAGCCTCCTGTGTTGGAATTAGAGGTGGGAGCTGCCATGCCCAGCCACCCTGCTTTCTTGCTTTATTCTGGAAAACTTAGGTTTGTGTTTCAAGTAGCTGTCTTTTTCATAATGAGGCTCATCTAGTATAACCTGCTCTGAACTCTTAACCATGTTCATGAGGTCCTTTTCTTTTTCCATAGTATTACTCACTTTCTACTAGAGTAAATATTGAATTATATCTTCTGTTTATTTTCTATCTCTTTCT
>JABTXL010005620.1:23076240-23099712 GCA_025134845.1 Neodon shergylaensis | reverse complement strand
AGAGTAAATATTGAATTATATCTTCTGTTTATTTTCTATCTCTTTCTGTCAGAGTAAATATTGAATTATATCTTCTGTTTATTTTCTATCTCTTTCTGTCAGAGTAAATATTTAATTATATCTTCTGTTTATTTTCTATCTCTTTCTGTCAGAGTAGGTATCAACAGACTGGGCAAGTCTGACCTGCCAGTTCATGTCTACCAGGAATTGTGCGAATAATAAAGTTTTATTGAAACATAGGCTACCTATTGACTTACGACCCGTTACTGTTTTCTTGTACAATAGCAGAGTTAAGTAGTTGTTACAAAGGTTGTGAGGCCTAAATTACTCTGCATTTTATAGAAAAAAGTAGACTAGTATTCTAGACTGAAGATAGGGTCTGTTTTCTTGATACTGTGGTCTCATTGTCTAAGAGTGCCCAGTCTTGAATAATGATCTGTAATGTCTGGCAGGGGTGGCGGTATAGCATTTTTTTGGGATGGGCGAAGGTGAAAATTGAACCAGGCACAGATGATGATCTTGCCTTGGAGTAAAAGCTCATCACGTTACAGTTATTGAACACTCAGGTGGCAGAGGCAGGAAGACTAGAAATTCATGGTCATTCTCCACAACGTAGTGAGTTTGAAGTCAGCAAACTGTGCAGTGCTCTGTCCCATAGAAAAGTATGTTTTTGAATGAGTCCCTGTAGTCCCTGCAGTACAGTTTGTTGTTTTTATGTGTTTGTGTCTATGTATATATGGACTAGTACTCATGAAGGCCAGAGGAGGGTGTCAGATCCCCTGGAGCTGGAGTTACAGAAGGTTGTGAGCCTCTCAGTATAGGTTCTAGGAACTGAACCCAGGTATTCTGCAAGAGTAGCAGATGCTCTTAGGCATCGAGCCATCTCTCCAGACCCTAAGCCTGTTTTTTCAACCTATCAGAAGCTGTTCTTAAAAATAGAAACAAATGAATTGGAGTAGGTGTTTAAAAAAAAAAAAAACCAGAAACAAAACAAACAAAACCCCAACACACACATACACCAATTAAGGTAGCAGTTTGTAAATTAAAACTCCTATTAATTTTTTGTGTGTGCATATGTTTGTGTGTGTTCATGTGTTATGAGGATGAGGGTGTGTGTATGTATGGAGATCAGAGACTTGGTATATTCCACATTCCACTTTTTTTTTTTTATTTGAGATTGATTTTTCTCACTGGCTATGCTGGATGGCTAGCTAGTCATACAGATCTGCCTGCATTTGCTCTGGAATTAAACGAGTTCATTATGCCTGCTCTTTATTTGTTTGCGATTCTCAGAATGTTTTATATCTTCTTTATTTTAAAGAGGTCAAGCCTCACTGAAGTTGAATTATTTTAAATGTTTATTTGAAGTGTAGAAAATGTTTTGTTAGATCTTGAAGTGATTCTCAAGAGATTTCTTAATTTTTAATTATTTGTTATACTTAAAATTTTAGTGTGGTGCTTGAACTCGAACCCAAGGATGCTAAGTATGCTAAGCAAACACTCTACCACTGAGCTTAAGCCTAGCCCCATGTTAGTTTGTCTCTCCCAGACTCTACCCACCTTCTTGTGCGCTGAGTTTGATTTTGGTCAGAGCTCATTAGTGGATAAAATGCCTAAGTTTATTGTGTGATTTGGGAGGCAGTTTCATCTCTTTGCTTCGGTTCTCCATAAAATATGCATGTGGGATTTGTCTAGATATCAGAATTAACTTGCAGAAAGCTGTTAGGAAGCATTTTAAGTGTGCCGTGATCGTTATTATTCTTGAATTTTAATCCAGTAGTATTTGTAGCCACTTTATTTTGGAATGAGATTTAAAATTAAAACATAGATTTATTACTTTTCAGTGGTCCCTTTTGATGATAGTTAATTGTGTAATTGTCATTGCAAATTTGAATTTGGTTAATTTTTAAAAAACTTTTCCCCTAGATGATCTTTCCATTTCAGTGGCAGTGCCCATATATTCCCCTTTGTCCTCTTTCACTGGCTGGAGTGCTTAGTGCACCTTTACCATTTATAGTTGGAGTGGACTCAAGGTACTTTGATCTTCATGACCCACCACAAGATGTTGTTTGCATTGACTTGGATACGAATATGATATATGTGTAAGTGATCCATCTTTATTATCTCACATGTGTAGTTTCCACCATATATAATTAGAGCTATTTAGAAACATCTAGAAATAAGATGTATTGGCAGGAAATGGTATAGATAAAAAAAAATTGGGGGCTGGGGATATAGCTTGGTTGATAGAGGGCTTGCTTAGCATTCTTGAAGCCCTGTTTTCCATCTCTAGTACTGAATACATGCTACAGTGGCATATCCCTGTAATCTCTGCACTTGAGTGGCAAAGGTAGCAGGATCAGAAATTCATAGACCCTCTACTGTATGGTCTGTTTGGAGCCAGCCTATGCTATTTGAGACCCTTTCTCTCCAGGCCATCATGGTCACTGCAGTGCATCTGTTTGAGAAGATACCTGCATGTGAACTGAAAGAATAGTTGTATGAAAGGAAGGAAGAAAACATTTGCTTAGAAAACAATACTAAAGCCAAGTACGGTAGCTTATGCTTGTAAACTCACTTGGGAGATTAAAGAGAAAGATCACCAGGAGCTGAGGACGATCCTGGGCTACATGATGAGATCCAGATCAGCCTTAGCTACAGAGTGAAACATTGCCTCAAATAACCCCACAAAAAATTAAGTTAAAATGTGCTGAAATGGATACACTACTGTATTTTAAAACTGTATAGCTATGGTGGCTCATTATTGTGTATATCTAGATTTATAGACAACTTGGAAGTAGTGAATCACTTCATGAATTTACACTTCCCTCCCTCATTTCCTACACTTCTTCCCTTCTTTCCTGGGAACTGAACCCAGGGTCTGGTGTGAGTTAGGCCTGATCTCTACCACTCGGTCTCATAGGTAGCTCTAAAATTTTGTTTGTTTGTATAAGTATCACATATCCCAGACTGGCCCTTGAATTTGAGCTAGCTGTGGTAGCCAAGGGTGCTCTTGAACTGATCTTTGTGCCTTCCTCAAGTGCTAGGGTTATGAATGTGTGCCATACATTCAACCCAGCAGACTTTCTTTCTCTCTCTCTCTCGGTTTTTCAAGACAGGGTTTCTTTGTGTAGCTTTGGAGCCTGCTGGAACTCACTCTCTACTCTCTAGACCAGGCTGGCCTCAAACTCCTAGAGATCTGCCTGTTTCTGTCTCCCAATTGCTGGAATTAAAGGCATGCGCCGCCACCACCCAGTGCTTCATATCACTTATGACTATAAAAATACAAGTTTTATAGTTGATGATCCCTTCGATTAGACAGAATATAGAATGTGAACATGTGGCAATTTCTGTACATTAGGTATATTATCATTGTCATTTTAGAAGAAATTTGAGTAACAGACTTTCAAAATGACTTTGTTTCCAAAGTCTGATAGATAGTAAATGTTAGAACCAGGTTACAAACTGGTAATAGTAATCCAAATAGGCATGACAGTGTGGATTTGGGGATTTAAAAGGTAGCATTATAGGTACTATGTGATTACATCAAGTAAAAATACTTGATCAGAGTTAAATGTGACATGCCGTTAGTTTTAAAAACATGACAATTTCATAGTTGATTTGACATTTTATCTACTTATTTATAAGAAAGATCTTGCACAGGTTGGTAATGGGACATGCCTTTAAACTCAGCACTCAGGAGGCAAAGGCGGGCAGATCTCTGTGAGTTTGAGGCCAGCCTGGTCTACAAAACAACTTCCAGGATGGCCAGGACTGTTAACACAGAGAAACTGTCTCAAAAAAACAAAACAAAAAAAAGGAAGCCCTTCCTTTGTGTCCCTGACCGGCCTGGAACTTGCTATAGAGCAGGCTATCCTTACTAAACTGGGGTGATTCTCCTTGCTTTGTTCCCTGCTGCCATCATACTCAGCTAAAGTAGGTGTCTTCTAGCAGTCCCTGGAGCCTGGGATTGCTACAGTGCCTTCAGTCAATTATCTTTGCAGGGAGGACACGATATTTGCCTCTGTGCTGGTGGTATTACCACCCAGGGAGTATTAGAAGTTAATTTCTACTTGGAGATTCTTGGACCATGCTGGTAATACTTGGTTGGACCTGTAATAATTGAAGGGGAAACACCTTCTTTCCATTGAGATCTCAGCTCAGCCAACACTAGGGAGTCTTAGTTTTCACACCCTACTTGGTTGTGATCAAAACAGAGGCCTTTAGAACCCAATGCTGTCTTAGAGGTCAGGTGAAGCTTTGGTGTGTCTGTAGGTTTCCAGTCACTGAAGACTAAGCTATAGCATTAAAAGAAAACCTGGCACATACATGCTGGGTTGTAGAAGAGCATTTCCCAAAGCCATTGTCTCTGCTGTATTTTATGTTTCCGAAGTATAAAATTTTGGAAATTTTAAATTTTATTTAGCTTCTATCTGCATCTTTATTTTTTTTTAATGCTTTTATGGTCATAGACTATGTTAAATAATGTGTTTGATTTCTTCTTACACCTCTGTGAGGAATACTACGAACTAAGTGTACTTTACTTCTTTGTTAAATTCCAGCTCTTGGTTTGGGCATATAGTATTTTAGAGTTCTGTGAGTAGGCTAATGTCTCAAGTCAGTTAATTCAACCCTTAAAATACAATATTTAAACATACCTTCGGAAGTCAGATTTCAAGTCAGTGTTGTACTGTTTACTGTGGTGGTAAAGGCTGTTGGAGGCTTAGATGGAGGCAACCATCTTCAGTGCGAAAAAATGCCCCTTTTAACTTTGACATAGAATTTTGTTTAGTACAAATGAATTATAAATGACAGATTTTTAAAATTGTGGTTTAATAGATCTGATGAAAAGAAGAACATAAACTGGAAGCAGCTTCCCAAAAAGCCATGCAAGAGTCTGCTTGGGACCTTGAAGAGGCTGTATCCCCAGCTCTGCTCAGGTGGGCACAACGAGGGAGTAGGACATTGGCTGCAAACACAGATGTCTCTCTTTCTTCCTTACGTTTAGTATCTTATTTCTTATAGTGTTTGTGTGTGCACGCATGTGTGTGAGATGTGCATGCACAGGTGGGTACCTGTGGAATCTGGAATAGGGTGTAAGCTTCCCAGCATGGGTGGTTGGTTCCAGTAAGAACAGTGTGCTTTCTAAACCACTGATCCATCCATCTCGCTAGTCCCTTTTCACTGTTTTGAGACAGCGTCTTTGCGACCTAGCCCAAGTTGGCCTGGAACTTGTGATCTTGTGATTCTTTTGTTTCTTCCTCTCCCCTACAGTATTTTAAATGGGAGACTAAGATAAGATAATATTAAGATAATTGTTAATTTAAATATTGCGTGCTGCTTAATTAGTTATTACATAACAGATAATGTTTAGTTTTTTTTTTTTCTAAGCATTTTCTCTGTACCCTGCCCTCCTTGCTACCACCCTCGGTTCTGAGAGCTAAAAGTGACTTCAAACTCCCAATCCTTTTGTCTCTATCTCTCAAATGTTAGGGTTGCAGATGAGGTACAGGGCCAGTTTGTGGAGTTCTGGGGAGTGGACCCAGGGCTAGGTAAGCACTCTACTGTCTGAGCTATATCCCTAGCCTAGTTGTTTGTTTGTTTAGGGTTTTTTGAGACTGAATCTCAATGTTTATATGGGCTGGTTCCAGCTTGTTGTGTAGTTGAGTTTCCCCAGCACTTAGGGATGGTGAGGCAGCAAGATGTTGAGTGTGAAGCCAGATACATAGCTAAAATACAGAAAGACTGTCTCGAAGAAGAAAAGAAAAAAGAAAGAAAAAGGAAGTTGTGGGCCTTATTTTGACTATTATCATTCAGTCATTATACAAATAGATATCGTATATGAATGCCTTGTTTTGTTTCTACTTCTGTTGTCAGTTCACCGAAAGACTCAGGAAAGTTCAGCAATTGAGATGACTCCAATTGAAGCAGATTTCTCTTGGCAAAAAAAGATGACACAACTCGAGATGGAAATCCAAGAGACATTTTTGCGATTTATGGCATCTGTTTTAAAAGGGTATAGGTCGTATCTCAGACCAATCACAGAAGCTCCTTCAAATAAAGCCACAGCTGTGGATTCATTGTTTGATCGACAGGGTAAGTGTCAGACCACATTTGCCTTCACTGAAGTCAAAGGTATTTCAGACGATGTACTACATCCTTAGAAATTAATATTCAACTGTAAGGAATTTCCATAATCTGTAACCTACCTCTGTTAGTAGAGAATTTTTTAAATTTATACTCATTGGTTTCCCTTAAAAATAACCCGAGGTGTTTAATTTGAAGAGCCCAATGTATTATGTGGATTCACAATCCCAAATAGTCCATTGTCTCAGGAAGACACATCTGGGACTTGTCTTTCTTTCTTCCCTCAGTTTTGCAGTTTGTGCCGTTAAAAGACTCCTCAACAGTTATTGTACAGACTGAAGCCACCAGTTTTTATTCATTTTGAAAACTGTGACTTTGTTCCTGGAGGAAACATATAATTTTCTTAGTGATTGTATTTTTTGTTTTTTTTTTTTTTGTTTTTTTTTTTTTGAGACAGGATTTCTCTGTGTGGCTCTGGCTGTCCTAGAACTCACTCTATAAAACAGGCTGGTCTCAAACTCAAAAGATCTGCCTGCCTCTGCCTCCTGAATGCTGTAATTAAAGGTGTGCTCCACCATGCCAAGATGGAAGCATTCTTTCAAGTGAGTAATTTGGAGGACTCATTATAAAATGGAAAATAACTGATATTTATTTATTTATTTATTTATTTATTTATTTTTTTGAAGCTGTATCTCTATAGCTTTGGAGCCTGTCCTGGAACTCACTCTATAGACCAGGCTGGATTCGAACTCATAGAGATCCACCTACATCTGCCTCCCAAGTGCTGGAATTAAAGGGGTGCACCACTACTGCCCAGCTACAGGCTAGTTTACAGTTTGGAAGCTAGGCTGAGATCAAGGTTTCTTCTGAGGCCTCTCTTCTTGGCCTATAGATGGGCTGTTTATTACCACTTTGTGTCTAAATTTCCTTCCATAGGACACCAATAGTATCAGAGCAAGGTCCGTCCAGTGACTCCATTTTAAATCTATAATTGTTTTAAATGACTCTGTTTCCAAATATTGTCATATTTGAAGTAATAGGAGTTAAGACATTAGCATATGAGCGGTTTTTTGTTTGTTTGTTTTTTAGGCCATCTCATAAAGTATGCTTGTATACCCCACCCCCAGAAAATTAAATGTTAAAAGATTAAATGAAAGATCAAATTTAAGATTATATTCAGGCTGCTGGTAGCCTTAAGTAATAGAATATTGACTTCTATGGACAGTAGTGGGCCATTAACTAATACAGTCTCTCCTGTCTTTCTCTCTGAGGATGACCTTGATCTGAGGTTGTATATAAACAAAGCATTTTTGTTCTAGGAAAAGCAGACATTAAACAACAAAGCACTACAAATACTGATTACAGTGTTGATTACATGAGAGTGCTAACTTGGTTAGAGATCTTTCCTGCAGACATAACAAGTGAAGAATCGTTAGGGATTGGATAGTAGCTTTAGCTTAACTTTTTATGCAAACAAAATCTATATGTGTATGGGTGTTCTGTGTCATGTGGGTGGGTTGAAGAAAGAGGTCACTACCAGATGAAAGGTTTAGGCCTGTGTGGCAGCAGGAAGGTTCAGCTCTGATAGACCGAACATCGAGCAGCTGTACATAGCATATTGATTGTCACACAAAGTTGTTTTTTGGGTAGATTATTCCCTCATACCAAAGCCCCTAATATAATCTATATGTTTCTCTAAAGGAAGGCATAATGCCCTGCTACTTCAGTTCTTATTGTATATAGTTTGCAGTAGGCAATAATCCAAGAGCTTTAGGTGCACCAGGAACATGTTGTGTCCAAAGTCATGCGAAGCCTCTAACACCCCCTCAGAAAAACAGTTCTACAAATCACAGAAAATGATCACTGTTTTCCACAATTCTTCAGGTCAGAGTACTTCTAGAAAACAACTATTCATTCTGATGTTTACCCCAGATACAGTGAAAACTACTTATTCTAATGTTTGCCTCAGACACAGCGACTCTGTTAGATTCATACAATACCTTCACATAGGTGTTACTTAAGTTCAATAATTTTGTCTGCCCCATCCATTCCCTTCCACTCCATTTCATTTAATGTGCAATGCAAACAGGCTATCATTTCTTCTATTCTACTGTTGGTACCTTTAGAATTTCCTAGATTTACATGTATGAGCTGCTATGTCATTGTGTTGTTATTCAACATTTCCATCTATTTTAATTTTATCAAGAGCTACTCTGCCTAGTAGAAATACCATTTGAGCTACAATGTAGTTTTAAATTTCTAGTAGCCACAATGAAAGTGTAACAACTAAGAAAAAGTAATTATAACTACATTTCCTCCAGTCTGTCCAAAACACTATCATTTCGACATATAATCAAATATTTTAAATTATTAGTGAAACAGCCTAACATTCTTTTTAAAAATTATTTATTTATTTATTATGTATACAATATTCTGTCTATGTGTATGCCTTCAGGCCATAAGAAGGCACCAGACCCCATTGCAGATGGTTATGAGCCACCATGTGGTTGCTGGGAATTGAACTCAGGACCTTTGGAAGAGCAGGCAGTGTTCTTAACCACTGAGCCATCTCTCCAGCCCCCTAACATTCTTTATTTCCATCTTGTCTTTGAAATGCAGTGTGTCTGTTATAATTGGCAGTGCAGTTCCATTAGTTGCATTTAAGGTGATGTGTTACCGTGTTAGTTACTGGAACAAACATATGGACCTTAATTATTAAAGATTTAAAAATATGGCCTGTTCTAATCTCTCCTTCCTCCTTCTCACCCTTCCCCCTTTCCCTCTATCTCTTTTTCCTCTCTGTTCTTTTTCCTTTCCCCCTTCCCTTCTCTTCCCTCTCTCCCCACTTCCCCTGTAATTTACTTATATTTTATTTAATAATTTATTTGTTGATAAGTACCTCAAGAGGGTGGGGATGAATGAGTAATACAGCATGCCAAATGCCCTAAGACATCAAAAAAAGAAAGGCACAGAAAAAGCGACATTTTAAATATTTTTAGATTATGGAGGATTATTTAAGATAGTTAAAATTTCAGTCTTTAAGAATAAATTGGCTGGACTTGGTAGTGCTCACCTTTAATCCCAGCATTAAAGAGGTAGAGGAAAGCAAATCTGTCAGTTCAAGGGCAGCCAGTGCTGCATAGTGAGACCCTGTCTCAAAAACAGAGATGTTTAGCAGTTAAGAGAGCAAACTGCTTTTGTAGAAAACCTTTGAGTTAGAGAATTCCAGTTCCGGGAAATATAGCACCTTCTTATGGACTCCTGGGATGCCTGCACAAATGGTGTACACACACACACACACACTTCAAATAAATATATCTTAAAAACTTTTCAGAAAAATTGGTACATTGGTGATTTCAGTTTTCGGCCAATTTTCTCACCTTCTTTATTTGCCATCCTCACCAAAACCAAAACCAAACCAAAGACTCCTAGTAAGTAGTAATTTAATTTTTTAAAAAGTAAACCTAACAGATATCTGTGAGCTGACTGTTGTGGAAATTAGAGATTTAGTAATAATATTGAAAACCAGGAAGGAAAGTTTGATGAGTATAATGACTGTGAAGAAATGGAAAATTGAAATAAAAAAATGGGATCACTGAGAACCATGGTATGTAGAGCCCTGACTATTTTGTGGTTTGTGCGTGTTAGTTACCTTTTCATCACTGTGACCACAGCCTCAGGAAAAACAACATATGGGCCTCTGCTAAGGCAGAGCTGCAGCAGAAGAACACAGCTGAAGAAAGCTATGCTCTTGACAATCAGAGAGCACTGGGAGACAGGGGCAGGAAAGGGCCCTTGGGCAAGATCTTTCCAGAACTGCCCCAGTCACCTGCTTCCTCCCGTGGGCCTACCTGCTAACATATTGCTTACTGTAAACTACATGGGTTAACCCATTGGGGAATGATCCGGTCACCTCTCAGTAATGCCACCAGCTGTGGACTAGGCCTCAAAACATGAGATATTACATGTGAGACTTGGTGTCCAAACCACAATAGTGATGATGAACGAGGATGTTAGGAATAAAGAGACTTTGATAAGACCCCCTGATCTTCAGTCATTGAACGAAGGAGAGGCCCCTGACTTCATTAAAACAGTGGGCTACTAGCCAGTGGGTTGGACTGTAACTGCCCAGAAATTTTCATCACATGCAGGAATGATGGTCTGATGGCAGAGGAAAACAACTGACCCTTTAAATGTCTATTAACCCTTGGTTTAAGGGTTGTAGAGTCTCAGAGAGGAATTTTTGTTTGTTTGTTTTGTTTTAGAGATAAGGTTTCTCTCTGGAGATCTGACTGTCTAGGAACTTGCTCTGTAGACCTGAACTCAGAATTCAGAGATCCACCTGCCTTTGCTTCAGGGTACTGGGACTCAAAGGCATGCCCCACCACACCGCATCTGAGAATGAGGACATGGGACTGAGGTTCCTTAGAAGATTCATAATTCAGTGAGATTAGTATCAGTGGTCTTCATAGTTGGATCAGGCAGGAAGAGCTTTACATGATTATTAGAAATTTCCATAAACGTGGATGTGTATAAAGGGAATATAATATAGATGAGTATAAAGTAGTATTTGATATATTGATTCCTCTTTAAAATTTGTTACAATTCTGTTTTTTCAGGTTTTTTAAAAAGTCGGGATCGCGCCTATACAAAATTCTATACCCTTTTATCTAAAACTCAGATCTTTATTCGTTTCATTGAAGAATGCAGTTTTGTAAGTGATAAAGATACTGGATTGGCATTTTTTGATGATTGCATTGAGAAGGTAATTTTTTTGATATGCTAACTTTAAGAAAAACCACTTTGGTTTAACTTTATAATAATTGGGATTTTTAGCTCAAAGTAATCTGATGAAGACAGATGTATGTGTGTTATGTGTAACAGAACTTTTCTCTGTGGTATCTACTTGCTACTATACTTGATTTACTTTTCTCTTTGAGCTTGTTCAGTGTTAAGAATGTATCCTCACCTTTCTAACTCTTGCTGGTTTTTTTGTTTATTATAGATGGATTTTTCTTTGGGCCACCAGCTCATGAAAAATGACACAGAGGGGCTGGAGAGATGGCTCAGTGGTTTAGGGCACTGTCTGCTCTTCCAGAGGTCCTGAGTTCAATTCCCAGCAACCACATGGTGGCTTACAACCATCTGTAATGAGATCTGGCGCCCTCCTCTGGCGTGTGGGCATACATGGAGGCAGAATGTTGTATACATAATAAATAAATAAATCTTTAAAAAAAAAGAAAAGAAAAATGACACAGAGACTTATTAATTATGAAAGCTTGGTCTATAGCTTAGGTTTGTTCCCAAGCTCTTATAACTTAAATTAGCCCATTTCTATTCATCTACACGTTGCCAAGTGACTCATGGCTTTACCTCTCCCGAATGTCTGTTCACTCTGTGACTGGCTGGCAATTTTTTCTTCCCAAAGCTCTCTCTGTCCAGAAGTCCTGCCTATACCTCATTCCTAGCTATTGTCCATTTAGCTTTTTATTAAGCCTATCACAGTGACACATCTTCACACATTGTAAAGAACAGTTCCACAACAGCTAAAACATTTAGTTTTAGCTAAATGAACAGGAAGCGATGAGTTTTAAAAAGCTATGGATTCATGCATAATGGTGCACTGTGCCTTCTTTACTGTCTTTCTGAACACTTGCTAATATCTGTAGAGCTTTCTGTTATTGTTGAAGGTTTCTTTTGAGCCAGTCTCTTGTGACTGGATTAGCTTTGAATTTACTGCATAACTAAGAATGACTTGAACTCCTTATCTTCCTGCCTCCACATTCCAAGTGATTTCACAGTTTTTCTAAATAGATTTAGGAGCTTATTTGCTTATACAAATCATATAAGATTTGAGGTTGTATCCATAAATGGTTGAATATTATGTTTTAATTTTTATTGACCTTCAGTGACTCATATGCCTTAGAAACCATGTTTGCTAAGGTTTATTTGTGAAATAATCTATTAAAGTCAAGTATGATGACACATACCTGCAACCCCGCTGCTAGAGGCTAAGGAAGGAAGATGGAAAGTTCAGAGGCAGCCTACACTACACTATACAGGAAGTTCTGTGTGCTTAGTGTACAAGACGAGCTGTGGCTACAGCTGTCTCAAAGAGTGAAAGAGAGGAAGGAAACAAAGGAAAGAAAACTAATGAAAAGGAATAACCTGTTGTGTAAGCCACAAGACAAATATGCTTTAATCTAAGCATATGGGACGTAAAATACATTCTGAAATGTCTTTGTGTACCCCTGATATTGGGAAAAAAAAAAAGGTTTATGTTTGTATGTGTCAGTTGTATGCACACATGTGGTGGTGCACATGTGCAGAGGCCAGAGAGGGATGTTGGGTGTCCTGTACCACTCTACCATGTTCCTTTGACATAGAGTCCCTCACTGAACCTGGTGCTGGGCTGGTGTCTCTGCTATCCTCCTCCCCCACTGCACTGGGGTAACGGGCATGTGTAGCTGCCCTGCTTCTTATATGGGTGCTGGGATCCGAACTCAGGTCTTTGTGCTTGTCTAACCAGCGTTCTTAACCATTGAATCCCTGCTCCAGCCCTGAGTTTCTTCTTTTTTTTTCAGTCGAGTATTCCTAACAAGTGAACCATTTCTTCAGCCCTGAATTATTATTATTATTATTTCTTCTTCCTCCTCCTCCTTTTTCTATCAGGATTAAACATTTTTAAAAACTATTGAATTCAGGGCTGGAGAGATGACTCAGAAGTTAAGAGCACTGGCTCCTCTTTCAGAGGATTTGGGTTCAATTCCCAGCACCTATATGGCAGCTCACAACTGTCTGTAACTCCAGTCACAGGGAATCTGACACCTTCACACCAATGCACATGAAATAAAGTTAAATAAATTATTTTAAAAAACTATTGAATTCAGTAGAGGTTTTCACTAAGAATTTTTCTTTTCCTCTTTCAGTTATTTCCAGATAAAGGTATAGAGAAAACAGACAAGGTATGATTTTTTTTTCTTATATTGAAATGTCAAGTTTCAGAATTAGATATTGCTTATATGCACATTAATTGGAGAACATACTTATTTTCAGGTTGATTTGGATTCAGCAGAAGACACCAGATTGATAGAGCTAGATGATTCACAGAAAAGTGAACACACTGTATTTATAATGCCGCCGGAGCCACCTCCTGATGATGGAAGTCACTTGTCACCTCAATACAGGTAGCATGAACTTTTTAAGAGCTACTTGGACATAGTTAATTTTAGTTTTTGCCATTACTAAGAGATGCACTTAGTAATGTGTGTAGGGAATTTCTATGTGGATACTCTAACATTCTATGGAGTTGCCACCAGGCATTACAGCATAGGACGAGCGTCCTCGAACTCACAGAGATCCGCCTGCCTCTGCCTCCCGAGTGCTGGGATTAAAGGCATGCGCCACCATCGCCCGGCCATATTTTAGTCTTTAGAGTTTCCGAAGAAAAAGTTTTGGTTTAGTTTGGGTTTTTTGTTTGGATTTGTTTGTTTGTTTTTGAGATTCCTCTACTAACTTTAGTTTTAAACCTGTAAAATTTTTGAGGTAGTGAGATAAAGAAAACATGAAAGTAGAGGGCCAGGGATCATTCTGTGTTTAAGGAAAACCTAACAGATAGGATTTAGATGAGAATCTCTTCAGAAATTACAATGAATTTGTTTTCATTTTATAATCATCATGGTACATAGTTTAATAAACTTAAATGAAATGAAAAATCTAACGTGGTTTTTGTAATAATCTTCGTTTTATTATTAACTTCAGATATGTGTGTATATTGTAAAGATGAGTTCCTTTTCTTTGTAACCTGTTTGCCTTTAATGACAGTTCTGAACAGTATTCTGTGCTATCAATTTTTTTCCTGCTTTATGATTTTAATGACCACATTGTATGCAGTTACTGTAATGAATTTACCTTGTTTCCTGTGGATTTGTTCATAGTTCTTTGTATCTTTGCAGACATGTTTTTTTGTTTGTTTGAGGCTATATTTCTATAATAATTCTCTAAAGAAAAGTCAGGGACCTTTGTAAATAGACTGTAATCTCAATAGGGCTAAGTGAGACTGAGTTATACCTGTAATTGAGTGTCTTAATCAAATGCTAGTTTGATTTGATGCCAAAAAAGAATTCATTTTTATTTTGACTTGTGTGGTTGAGGCTTTTAGTTCTGACACATAAGGCACAATCAAGTAGGGAAAGGTAATCTTTCCTAGAAGAAAATTTGCCAAAGTAAATCAAACAGTTTCCAAGGAGATTCAGTCATACAAGAAAAAACAAAAAACAAAAAAAACCCCCAAAACCACTTAGCTTTTTTAGCATTCAGAAAACCGCACACCATAGTGTTGAACAGAAGCATTTTAACTTACCCACTGGAGGCTGAGCTGCACTCCTGGAGTATTTGTTAGTATACCCATTTTGATGACATTTGCTAGTGATTAGAATAAGTTCATTTTTTCCGGGCGTGGTAGCGCACACCTTTAACCCCAACACTCAGGATGCAGAGGCAGGCAGATCTCTGTGAGTTTTAGGCCAGCCTGGTCTACAGTGTGAGTTCCATAGCAGCCAGGGCAACACATTAAAAACCCTTACTTGGGGCCTGGGAGTGAAAGGGTAGAGGGGGGAATGAATTGGATGAATTGGGGGTGGACAGAATTGGACAGATAAGTCCAGTTCTCTTGAGAAACACTGATTCAATTTAGTATTCATTTTAAGGAATTAAGCAAAAGTATTAACAAAGATACACATACAAAGGAAATTAATTGATGATATTCTAAAATAACTGAATAATATCCAGCAGTGTAAAGAACTGGTTAAATCGTAATAAAAAATAAAAAGACTAATTTTTAAAATACTTACATAAGGCCGGGCGATGGTGGCGCACGCCTTTTTATCAGCACTCGGGAGGCAGAGGCAGGCGGATCTCTGTGAGTTCGAGACCAGCCTGGTCTACAAGAGCTAGTTCCAGGACATGCTCCAAAGCCACAGAGAAACCGTATCTCGAAAAAACCAAAAAAAAAAAAAAAAAAAAACCTTACATAAACTAATGTCTTAAAGACAACCTTGATTATAAAATATACTAGCTGGTATTTCAAATATAATTAAACTTGAGCATATGGATTTTATTTAAAGAGTTATGAATTTCTCTTTTTAAGTAAGAAGTCAGAGATATTTCTTTTCAGAAACTGGTTGAAAATAACAAACAGGTGGGAGCAGTTAGAGTTCCATATAGAACATTCTGTAGCTTCTAGCTGTCGTTTCTCATATTTTGAAACAAATTGTAAGGAGTTTTCAAGAATATTTATTGGATATTTGAGGTTTAGAAAATCTTACCTGAATACTGAGTGGTTGAAGAAATTGGTGGATTTTAAATCAGCAGTTCTGTTTTTGATTTTTATTTTAGTTACACATGCTTTCCAATATTGGATCGTAAGCTTTTTGACAGCCCACAAGAGCTGAAACTGTGCTTCAGTAGACATCCTCCTGGGAGCAGCATCACAAACAGTCCTGCTCTTATGGCTAAAAGAACCAAACAGGTCAGATCCTCCCTACCCACCCCTTCCTTGTTCAGTGAAAATGTAAAACGTGTGTGTGACATGCAGCTTGTGGTATAGAATCCTCAGCAGCCCTTGGAAGGCCCCCCCTGTGGCTGTCATGAGTTAAACTCTATTTCTTGTATTCTACTTGAAATTAAAGCTGAAGTTTAAAGCACTCATTTATATTTAAGAGTAGTCTTGGGAACCAAACTTGACTTAAGAAAACAATATAACTTTTCTGGACATGGTAGCACACACTTTGAATCCCAGTACTCAGGAAGCAAAGACTGGAGGGTCACTATGAGTTTGAGGTCAGCCTGATCTATACAGTGAGTTCCAGGCCAGCCAGCACTACATAGTGAGACCCTGTCTCAAAAATTAAAAGAAATAAAATAGAAGGTATATAACAGCTTGACAGTGGTGGCACATGCCTTCCTTTAATCCCAGTTCTGGGAGGCAGAGACAGACAGATATCTGAGTTCTAGGTCTCCCCACACACACCTTTATTGTGATATAATCCATATACCTCACAATTTACCCACTTAAAGGGTATATAATTCAGTAGCTTCTCTTCCACTCTGGGACTCAAGGTTGTGCAGCCACCACATCAGTTAATTTTAGAGATGCAAATAACTCATAACTCCAGAAGAAAAGTCCACGTCCTTTAGCCATTAGCCACTGCAACCTTTCTCGTAAAACCCTCTGTAATCATTAGTCTGTTTTCTGCCCCTACAGGTGCAATTTATTTATTCTAGGCATTTCATAAAGTAGAATAATGCAGTATTACGCTGTGATTGTCTTCTTTAACTTAGTATCATCTTTTCATCCTCCAACATGTATTAGTGTTTCATTTTGACTGAATAATATTCCATTGCATGCATATAGTAGTTTATCTGTTCATATGCATACAACAGTTCTTATTGTTGGCTACTGTGAATAATGTTGATGTAAGTATATGTATGCGGTTACCAAGTTGATGTTTGTTTTCCTGTCTTTCTAGTCTATCTAATAGTAGAGCTGCTATATTTATTAAATGATAATTCTGTGTTGAATCTTTTAAGGAAATGCTAAGCTGTTTTCCAGAATGACTACACTATTTTACATTTTCATTAACATTGTTCAAGGGTTCTGATGTAACATGGAGGGGGGGCCTGCTTATTGTTTCTGTCCTCCCACCAGGTACCCCACAACTGTTTAGCCCCAAAGAAAAATCCAAATAGGTCTCTATAAGTTATAAAGCTGATTGGCCCATTAGCTCTAGCCTCTCACTGGCTAACTCTCACATCTTGATTAACCCATTTTTCTGTTCTATGTTAGCCATGTGGCTCAGTACCTTTTTTCAGTGGGGCAGCTCACATCCTGCTGCTTCGGTGGTCTGGGCAGCAGTGGCAGGAATCAGCTTCCTCCTTCCCAGAATTCTCCTGTTCTTGTTACATCATTTCTACTTCCTGTCTGGTTTTCCCGCCTATATTTCCTGCCTGGCCAATCAGCATTTATTTATAACATGGTTGACAGAATACAGACAATTCTCCCATACCATTCTGATATTACCGTTTCATTTTTAGTTCTTATTTTCTGCCTTTTAACAATTACTGCTATCTGGTGAATATGAAGTGATACTTCACTGTAGCTTTGATTTGTATTTCCTTTGTGTTTTATGTACAGTAAAGCAAATACTACATAAAGGGGAGTTAAACACAGGACAGCCTAGATAGATATCTTACTTTACTGCAGCATCTGATATAGAAATAAGGGATTAAGCTATGATGAGATGTATTAAAATAATGTCCTTTATACACTGATATTTTGAGGTTCTTCAGAATAAGTTGAAATTATGACAATTCTTCTGCCGCAGCCTCCTGAGTATTGGGACTACAGGTATAAACCACAGTGTCTAGCCTTGGACCAGTTATTTTTAAACCTGCTGCATGAGAGAATCAATGTAGACAATAAACTCAGAAGGGAGAATTAAGTGGAAATCAGACAAGAAATACTCTAGGGCATCTTAATTGTTAGTAGCGAGAAGAATGAGAAAAATGCTGCTTCAGACTCAAGGAGGCCTGAGAAAAGGAAGGTACCTGCTGTGCAAGCCTGAGGGCCTGTGCTTGTCCCATAGGCCATCTAAAGGCGGAAAGAAGGAATGGTTCTACAGCATTGTTCTCTGACCCCTGCATGTGAGCATAGCCCGTGTACATACATACGCCCATTTTACACACACACACGCGCATGCACGCATGGTGTGCACTAAAAAGTTAGGGGTATAGAACCAGACACCATGGTGCATGCCTGTAATCCCAGCATTTGGAAGCAGGAAGACAAGGAGTTAAAATGGATATCATACACTTGCCAACAGATAGTGTAGAATAGTGTAAAATGTTACTGTAAACTCAAGTTTCTTAAACTTTTTTCACTTATGATCCCTTTTTACCTGAGAATTTTTTTATGTGATTCTAGGCAGCATAAATTTTTTAAAAATAATAATATAATTATATATGTAATTTTACTTTATGTTAGCAACCAGAACAAATTTGCATGCGAATGAGATGAATATCCTTGTTCATTTTTACATGCAGAATCAAATCTAGACAGAATATACAGCATGTTCAGTGTTTTTCAAAGTTGATCAGTACTTTGATTTTATACTTCAGTGCTGAAAATGCCACTTTACATAAATATATAGTACAAAATAACAAAAATATGTTTAGGACCAGTTATTGGAAATTCTGTCTTAATCCTAAGACAAGTCAAGCAGTGACTTTTTGTTTTTAAAATAAAACTCAGGTCAGCAGCCCGTACAACAGTTTTTAAAAGTAAAACATTCTGATGCAATACAGTCCAAAAGTAAAATTGGATGTAGCTCAGTAGGTGAAGCGCTCAGTCTGCAAGCATGAGGACCCGAGTTCTGGTCTCAAAGCCCACGTAAAGAGCCAGATGGGGTGGTGCACCCTTGTAATGTCATTACTGGGGAGGTAAAGACAAGAGAATCCCTGGAGCTTACTGGTCAGCCATCCTTGTCTAATCAGAGAGGCCCAGGCTAATGGGAAAACGTACCAAAAAATAAAAAGCAGGGTGGATAATACATGAGAAGTGATACCAGAGGTTGACCTCTGGCCTTCACAGACATGTGCACACAAATATGAACATGTGTCCAAAAAAAAAATCCTTGCTTGATGTTTACATACTGAGGAATTGTCATAGGGAAATATTAATTTTTTTTTCTTTCTGCAATTGGGCCATTGTGTTTTTATAAGAATAAGGAACTACATGTGTTATAAAAATACTAGATTCCTAACATTAAACTGTACTGAATAAACAGTAAAGGCATTTAGACACACCTGTTGGCATTTTTGATGTGATAGCATGTCTGGTGCAGACACATGATGGAGACATGGAATCTTTATAATCTGATTTTGAATTACTCTTTGGTCATTGTGTACCCAGACAGTTTACCATTGCCATGGTTTCCATGTCTCTCAGATTTACTTACACAACTCCCATTTAGGGTTATGTCCTCAGTTTAAGAAGCTGGGCTATAAACCAAAGTTCATGGAATCATATGGTACAGAACTAAAACTATAAAATGTTTCATTTTTAAAATCTAAGTTTACATTAAAATTTTCCCTTTTTTTCTTCTTCATTCATATAATGGGTTTTGATGAATACAGTGATATTTATTCTCTTTATAGGAGATAAAAACAGCTCATAAGTTGGCGAAGAGATGTTATATGAATCCACTACAATGGGCCAAGTGTCTTTTCAGTCACTGTTACAGCTTGTGGTTTATCTGTCTCCCTGCCTATGTTAGAGTTTCTCACCCTAAGGTCAGAGCGCTCCAGCAGGCATACGATGTGCTTATAAAGATGAGGAAGACAGAGGTGGATCCACTGGATGAGGCAAGTACAAGACAAGCTGTTACCCTTTTTCTTTTTTTGCAATGTAGTGGATGAATTGAGGGCCTTGCTTGTGCTTGACAAGTGTGATATATCCCTTGCCCATGCTGATACATGTTGTTTTGTAATTTTAAGTGTTTGAGTCTGCCAGTTATGGTGATACACGATTATAATCCTAGCACCTGTGAGGCTGAGGCAAGAGATTGTCCCAGCTCTCAGGCTGGCATATCCTGGACTACGGAGCAACATCCAATCTTAAAAATAAAAAACAAAAAGGAACGTAGGAAAGTTAGTTAATTTAGCTCTTAGTCAGCCAGGCATGGTGACACACGCTTTTAATCCCAGCACTCGGGAGGCAGAGCAGATGGATCTCTGTGAGTTCTAGGCCAGCGTGGTCTGCAGAGTAAGTTCCAGGCCAGCCAGGACTGTTACACAGAGAAACCCTGACTTGAAAAGTGAGAAAACAAAGAAAAAATTAGCTCTTAGTCATTTTAAGACATGCCCAGGGGTTGGAGAGATGGCTCAGTGGTTAAGAGCATTGCCTGCTCTTCCAAAGGTCCTGAGTTCAATTCCCGGCAACCACATGGTGGCTCACAACCATCTGTAATGAGGTCTGGTGCCCTCTTGTGGCCTGCAGACATACACACAGACAGAATATTGTATGCATAATAAATAAATTAAAAAAAAAGACATGCCCAATCATTTTCATGAAGCAGTTATGATAAAACTATCATTCTGTTTCATGGTGCTAATACATATTGTTTGTTCAGAATATTTGTTATTGAAATCCTTTCCTGTGCCTCTGTCAGTCTTTTGACATTAGTTTACAAATCCCACCTGCTAAACAGCCATCCTGAAACTCCTGTTCCTTTAGCATAGAACGTAAAGCATACTGATTGGGGCAAAGGATATTTTAACCATATATTTGGTTTTAGAAATGAATTTTTTTTTACATTATGGAGAATAGTAATCATTTTTTTCATAGATTTTCTCCAAAAGATGAGATGTGCCTGAAATAGTTAATACTGTTAATTATTATCTATTAGGTTGAATAGGATTTGTTATTTTATTTTATTTATTTGTTTTCTAAGATAGGAGTATTTTGTAACCCAGGCTATCCTGGAAGTCCCTATTTATGGGAGAATGGTCCTGAACTCCTCCCACATAACCACCACACCTGGTTACATAGTGTCTTTAAATTCTCTGTAAGTCTAAGTAAACAAATAATGCTAAAGACTAATGCTTTGCTGTTCCTCTTGGTAGGTGTGCTATCGAGTGGTGATGCAGCTTTGTGGACTTTGGGTTCATCCTGTGTTAGCAGTGAGAGTCTTATTCGAAATGAAAACTGCTAGAATAAAACCAAATGCTATTACTTATGGCTATTATAATAAGGTAAGTTGTAGTAATGCTAGGCAGGGCACTATGTTTTATTTATTTATTTTTTAATTTTTATTTTTCCATTCAAAAATTTACACTTCCTCCCCTCCTCCCATTCCCCTCCTGCTCTCTCACTCCCCCTCCCTGCTTAAGAGAGGGCAGGAACCCCTGCCCTATGGGAAGTCCAAGGGCCTCCCCCCTACATCCAGGCCTAGGAAGCTGTGCTTATTATTATTTGTTAAACTTCACTTAAGAAGAGGTTATTCTCCCATCTTCATCAACAGAAATTTTATAAATTGTAAATAATAAGTTTTGAAATGTGTATATATTTTGGAATGTCTCCTTCAAGCTAATTAACATTTATATTATATCATTTACTAATTTTTGTGATGAGAACACTTAAAATCTATTCTTACCAACTTTCAAAATGAATATATTATTAACTATAGTTGCCATGTTGACAATAGGTCTCTTAAATTTATCCCTCCTGTCTAACCGTGGCCCAGTATCTCTTTACTGCTCCCCACCCCTGCCCCGTGTGCATCACTACTTGTGAGTTCACCTCTTTGATTCTGTGTGAAAGGCAAGATCCTGTTTTACCTAACATAATGTCCTCAGGGTTTCTCTGGTTTATTGTGATAAGATTTAGGTTTTTTCTTTTCTTTTTTTTTTTTTTTAAGCTTAGTGTTTAATTGCATATATATGCCCCATTCTCTTTATCCATTCCTGGACATTAGGTTGGTTCCATATCTTGGCTACAGTGAACTTGGGAGTACGGCTGCCTATGTGAAATACTGATTTCACTTCCTGTGGATATATACTCGGTAGCTTAAGGGGTTTGTTGTTGTTGTTGTTTGGTTTGGTGTTTTTCAAGACAGGGTTTCTCTGTGTAGGTTTGGAGCCTGTCCTGGAACTAGCTCTTGTAGACCAGGCTGGCCTCACACTCATGGAGATCTGCCTGCCTCTGCCTGTCAAGTGCTGGGATTAAAGGCGTGCGCCACCACCACTTGGCCAGTTTTTAGCTTTTAAGGAACTCTCATATTGTTTTCCTTTCTGGGTTTACTAATTGATACTCCCATGGTGCAACATTCTCTTTTCTCTACATAGTCATTCTCTTAAACTCAATTTTTAAAAAAAACTTAATTTATTTTAAATTTTTAATATTTATTTGTGTGGTGGTTAGAAGACAACTTTTGGTTCTTTCCTCCGACTTAGGGTTCTGGGTTATCAGGCATGAGGCACGTACAGAGTATGCTTGTGCCCACTGTGGCACCTCACTGGCCCTAAATAACTTTTTTTTTTTAATTTTAACTTTTCTTTTACCTTTAGGTAGTTTTGGAGAGCCCATGGCCCAGCAGTACTCGCAGTGGTATTTTCTTATGGACGAAAGTACGGAATGTTGTACATGGTTTGGCCCAATTTAGGCAGCCACTTAAAAAGACTGGGCAAAAATCACAGGTCTTTTCAGTATCAGGTAACACATATGATTGGAAAGATATTTTTACTATAGGTTTACAGACATGAAGTTTTAATTTTATGAAGTAGAAAGCTTAATTCTGTTTGATATTTTCATTTATAACTAAAGATAGATTTCCTTATGTTTGGTCACAGAAATCTGCAAAGTGTTGTGTAATTATAAATTAACTTGGGCCATTCGTGTGTAGTTTCAGCCGTACCAGACATGAATTATTGAACTACATTGTCCTTATCTTTAGCTCCCCAGAATGCTGCAGGTGGAAGTGATGGGGACACAGTGAGCCATGGCAGTGTGGATAGTTGTAACGATGCTAACAGTGGGGAGCACACAGTCTTTGTCAAAGACTTAATCAGCCTTGATTCCATTGACAATCACTCTAGCACAGGTACTAAAATCTGTATTTTACTAACCTTTCATTTACTACTGTGTAAATGTTTCTTTTTCAAAAAAAAAAAAACCCAAAACTATTTTCATAAAGGGAATGCTTTGAAAGTAGTATATATTGCTGAGAGGCTTACCCTTCTGCACTTACTTCCTGCAGTTTCAAACTGACTTTGGGGTGCAGTGTACATTGCTTATATTTGTTCATCCTAAGTTTATGAAATTGTCTGAGACAGTTGACAGGGATCACAACTTAGTAAATGTGAACATTACTGACACAATTTATAAATCTCTTTTTCATTAAGTTTAAATTTTAACTTATAATTTTGAAATTATGGGTGCCTGAAAAGGGAAGAAAATAAGTCATTTTGAAAAAGGATGTGTGCATTTAGGACTTCTGTTTGTAGAAGTAGAAGCAGCTTACATGTGTGTAGCCACAGGCACAACCTCTGTGTTGAAGTCAGAGTGGCTGTATTGAGAGCCCACTGGGCGGTGTATGTGCTGCACATCCTCCTGTGTGTGTTGTCTGGTTGCTGGTATCCCAGGCCTCCTTAAGAATCCAGTCTAGTTCCTGTGCTCCCTCTGATGACCTTGTCTCAATGACTGAAGTTTCCTTTTCTCTGCTTTTTGTTGCTCTGCTTTTTACTCTGTGCTGTTTCTTGGTGCTGCATTTGTCCTGGGCTGTCAAGGTGTGGGGCAAACAGACTTTTGTGAACTGAAGCTATGGATAC
>JABTXL010005620.1:23028227-23076230 GCA_025134845.1 Neodon shergylaensis | reverse complement strand
TCAGGTAATTTCCCATTTATTAGGTTAAAGTTTGCTGACATTCAAGGGTGGGGGAAAGATACTTACTTGATTGTATTTTTTAAGTTTATATTTTAAGGGACAGTTTTCAGTTTCTTGGCTTTTCTTTAGATAAGGGTAGCCATATATAGGCTTTCAAAAATCTCCATGTAACAATTTTTGACCAGTTTACAAACATTTGTTATCTTATTTGGAAATAAAGTATGTTTTGCTGTAATGATAATTTTAAGATTTGTTCAAGTATCGTTGCATGAAATGGTATCATGGGTTTGAAAGAATCCATTTTTCAGTTGTTTGAGGCACTTACTTCTTTCCACAAGTCTGCTTAGCTTTTGTGCTTGAAACTGCCTTGCTACAATTACAGAAGTGTATGTGCACCACTGAAGACAACATGCGTCTGGACATTGCCATCCTGTTAGTAATTAACCTTTTCAACCCTGCTTGTAACTTAACAAGAAACGTTTATAGGACTTTTTTTTTAAGATTTTGTTTTATTTTATATACATGGGTGTTTGTGTGTTTTATGTGTGCACTGTGTGTGTGCCTGGTGTCTTGAGGAGGCAGAAGAGAGTCTGGAGTTACTGAGCTACTGTGTAGGTGCTGGATCCTCGGCAAGAGCAGGAAGTGCTCTCCACTGCTGATCCTCTTTCTTGCCTACCTCCCCCTGTGACTTTTGTTTTAAAGCTATCTTGTTTCATCTTTTATTTTTCCTGATACTTTGTTATATTAAATTTTCATTTGTTACTTTATTGTGTATATTATTTGGACAAAATAATGTTTCTCATGACATTTTCATATGAATATATAAAGTTATTTTAAAGTTAGCTTTATTTATAAAGAAGGCTAAGTATGTAATTTTGATATAAATTCAGATTATGAGAAATACTAATGAAAGGAGATACATGCTTCATCTTTCCTAATTCCTCAGGTTTTTAAAATTATAAAGGCAACTTAATCTTTTACTGAAAACAGAAACAAAAACAATATCCTAGTATGTTCTCTAGCATTTACGGTAGTTAGGATGGTGTTATAAAACCTTTTCATGCTGGGCGATGGTGGCGCACGCCTTTAATCCCAGCACTTGGGAGGCAGAGGCAGGCGGATCTCTGTGAGTTCGAGACCAGCCTGGTCTACAGAGCTAGTTCCAGGACAGGCTCCAAAGCCACAGAGAAACCCTGTCTCGGAAAGAAAGAAAAAAAAAAACCTTTTCATACATTTTTAGCTTTGTTGTTTTATTTTGTATGTGTAGATGTTTTCTGCATGTTTGTCTGTGCATCACATGTATGCCTGCACTCCCCCCCACCCCCGAGGCCAAAAGAGGGCATCAAATTTCCTGACACTGGCCATGTGGGTGCTGGGAATTAAAACTGGGTCTTGTGAAAGAACAACAGTGCTCTTTACTGCCAAGCTGTCTCTCCTAGCCCGTTAGCTGAATTTCTAATGACTAAACAGTAGATATTAAATGGCCAGTGGCCATGTGTCCTAGGGTTTCTAGTGGAGCCATATAACACTTGGAGTCTTCAGCAGCCTGTTGCCTGCACTCATTTCTTTAAGCATTATCTTGTGGAATCTTTCCATTTTGTGCCCACACAGAGGCACTGACCTTCTCAGGACTCCTGGTTTTACTCTTTCCTAGTCTGTTCAATTCATGACACCATATTTCAACAACAGACTTGCTAAGGAAGCCAACCCAAAAAAAAATATTCTTTGTTTGGTCTGGGGTTGGGTGGGGATTGGTGGATATAGGCAGTGTGGCAGTGTGCCATCGCACTAGTGTGGAGGACAACTTGTGTGTGTTGATTCTCTCCTTCCACCATGTGAGTCCCGTAGTTGACGGGCTTGGGGCATGAGCCATTACCTGCTGAACTCTTTTATCAGCTCTGAAGTTAGTGATTCTCAATAGCAGTGATTAAGGACTCCAGTACCCAGTCCCTTCTCCTCAGTCACCTTTTACCTGACACAGTTCCTTGGTGTTTCTTTCTGACAATCTCATGTAGCTCCGGCTAGTCTGGAACTCATAGAGATCTACCAGTCTCTGCCCCCTAGCGCTGGGATTAAAGGTGATCACCATACTTGGATGATCAGTATTTATTGGTTGTGACTTGTTAACCTTGTTGGGAGATCCATTTTGTTTTGTAGAATGTTCTATAGTTGGTGTTTTATATTTCCTTTTGGTTAGCTTAGGTTCTCAGTATCCATTCGTGTGCTGCATAAGTGAGGTTTTGTGCCTATCTGCCCTTCATAAGTAGTGTTAATTTTGGTCCCTTGATATCCATGTGGTCTGGTTTCTCTGTGTAAATATCTTACCTTATTTAGATCATAAGCTATTTTAAGGGGACTGGGTAAACTATGAGACCGTGTAGTAATGTCTTATTTTTTTAATCATACTTTTTAAAATTAGCATCCATTGATGATGTTCTCTGAACCAGTCTTTACTACGGTAGTTACAACTTGGTGATTTTACTCCTGTGTTTAGAAGATGGCATTCTGATATTTTCAGGACAGTCTGTTCTCTTTTTTTCTTATCATCAGCCTGGGTTTATTGATTGGTGTATTACCCATTCTCAGATCACCTCAGGGTTGGCTCAGTGAGTGTTCCTTTAGATTTGGTTATTATGCTTATTAGGTGTGTGTTATAGTTCCTTCTGGAGCAACAAACCCTCTGTCTCATTTTTGTACCTCCCTTGCTCAGCTCAGGAATTATTCTTCTCTCCCTTGCCCCAGCAACCCCCAAGTTGTGTTTAGTTCAAGTCCAGATCTCAGTGTGCTTGCTGCTGCACCAGGTGTTGTGGCACTGCTTTTAGACTTTCCAGCCCAGGACTGCAAACACCATAATGCAGATGTTTTCAAATGTCTCTGATTCCAAATCAGTGCCATGGGATTTTTTTTTTTAACCTTCGGTTATTTCTTTTCTTTCTTTTTTAATTGGTGGGGGCTAGTAGTAGTCGAGTGTTTGCTTTGCATACACTGTGCTCTGAATTTAGCTCCCAGTATCACACACAGAAAACCTATGTTCTCCCATGCTGAAATCCTTGTTTCTTGATTCATTACATCTAGTTGTTTGCTCAGTCCTATAGCATTCATAAAGCAGCTTCGAGGATGGGGAAGGGGTTGGGTTGGGTGTGATAAAGATACATTGTTCACAAGTATGAAGTTGTCAAAGAATAGATTTTAAAATATCAAATGATTTTTCACATTCACTCTACACCCCCCCCCCAACACACACACACACTGGTAGGAAACACACCTACTTAGCTTTCCATATTTAGAATGTGAATGGACTCCAAGTATAGTTTTTAAAGGCTAAATTTGAAGTTAGGTACAGGTGACACCTGTAGGCCAGATGGCAGCAGAAGGATCAGGAGTTCAAGGCAAGGCTCAGCTACATAGGAATTTGAGGCTAACATGGACTGTAGGAGACACTGTCAAAAGACACAAAGTTCAATACAGGGAATGGCAAGGTGGCACACTGGGTAAAGAGATACATGCTGCTAAGTCTTATGACCTGAGTTCAATCTTTGGGACCATATGGTAGAAAGAATCAACTTCAGAATTGTTGTCCTGATCCCCACATATGCACCACCCCCAATGCATGTTAAAAGATATGTAATTTTAAAACCTTCAGTTCAAAAGTTATGTAGATTACCCTTCTTTTGACCCATATAGTAGGTTTATGTTATTTCAGGTATAGTATTAGTTGGCTGTATCAGTTTTTATTTGCATCACTTTTAGAGCCCCCCAATTTTGTTGATTTAACTTTTTGAATATGTAGAAATGTATTAAAAATAAAATCAGCTCAGGAAACCATACTTTAGGAAGTTTTCTCTTTGTTAAAAAAAAATCTGTTTTTCTTTACCCTTTGTAGATAAACTTTTATTGTTTTCTTAAAGTAAAAATTTTATTGCCTTTCCTACATTTCTTTTGCAAAAGTATCTCAGTTCTTTTTTTTTTGTCTTACCAAAAAGTAAATAAATAAAATAAAGAAGACAATATGCTATAGACCCTCTTCATAAGAGAGTCAAACTGCTTGTCCAAATTGCTTTTAATTTTTAGGTGAGGAAGAGAAGGTCTGGTACTTTCAACTGTAGAACTGTCTTCAGTATGTCCTGCTCTTCTCAGCATTGTTTATCATTATTTTTGAAATGTGTCTTGTGAGAGTTATTTTTATTTTATTTATTTATTTTTTCTCTTGAGTTTAATTGTATAGCTCTGTGCCATTTTCTGTTTATAGCTGTCTTTTAAACATCTTTTAAACAGGCGGTCAGTCTGACCAAGGCTATGGGTCCAAGGATGAGCTAGTAAAGGAAGATGCAGAGGTTCATGCACCCGAAGAGCATGTGCCACAAGAACTGGCTGCCACAGAGCTGCACATCGAAGGCACGTGCTGATGCTTGTGAGCTTTGTGTAGAAGCACGCTCAGATTGTTTTATCATACTTGATAATTTCAGCAGTAATTAAGAACTTAAGACCTACTTCCTAAAGTAGACTTTGATAATCTCTAAGGTTTAGATTTTAGCAGACTTTAGAAAGTTTGTAGATCATCCTTAATTTTGCAAAAAGTGCCATCTATTGGGTAATTTTTGGCAAAACTAGGACTAAATTTTGTCCTATTTTGATCTTGAGCTGCTGTTTCTCCTTCCTCTGTCTTCAGAGTGCTGGGACGACATGCATATGCCAGTCACTGTGCCCAGCAAGCGATAAGACCAAACTTCTGAGCTGTCAGAACTGACGCTTCCTGTTCTTTTCCCTCCCAACTCTCTCTCTTCCCCAGTCTTAGAAGGCAAACCCTTTGCATTCTCAGGCCATGGGTTCCTTTGAATTCCGCATCCCCGCTACCTCCCCACCCCAGACAGAGTTTCTCTGTATAACAGCCCTGGCTTTCCTAGAACTCACGTTATAGACCAGGCTGGCCTTGAACTCACAGAGATCGACCTGCCTCAGCCTCTCAAGTGCTGGGATTAAAGCCATGTGCCACTGCACCCAGCTGTAGCAGTTATTTTGTGCTCCAGAGTTATAAATAAGCTACTTGACAACGGAAGAAAGAGAAGTCAAGGCCAAAGGCTTACTTGATTTATTTAGAAATGTTCAAGTCCCTATTATTGAGTAAACGGTCGATCAGTACTCTTAGTATTTATGGCATAAAATAAGCCAGATAGAGTAAGTCAGTGAAGAATAGTGATGTATTCATCCTACTTGAAGAGAGACTACATCCATTTATAAAAATCTCTGGTTTCTGATAATTATTGTCACAGTAGGCATGGTAACATTGAAATATTTTTTTTCCAGAGGCATGTGATGTGTCTGACATTGTCTCAAAACAATCACAGCCTAGTCCAGAACCTCAGAGTCCTACTGAGCCTCCTGCATGGGGCAGCAGTATTGTGAAAGTTCCATCTGGGTTATTTGACACCAACATCAGGACAAGTAGTAATGGTAAGTAGAAAGTGACCTCCACCACTTGGGAGACAGAGTCTCACCTTGCAGTCAAGATGAGTTTCTCTACCATGCTCAGCTACAGTGTCTTTAATGATAGTAATTTTGCTTGTTTATTATAATGGGCACACTAGGAAGCCATTAATGAGCCTGAATTCTATAAGTGGGCTAAAATTAAAGTTAAAATCTGTGACTCAAAGGAACAGTTGAGAGCCTTGCATGGTGGCACACATGCACAAAAGTAATATGGAGTGATAATTTAAAGTAGATATGAGAAAATATGTAAGTTATATGAAAATGTTATATAGGGGAATTGAGCCTTGGTGTGTTTTAGTTGTCTCCTGTTTTAACTTTGAAGGATAGGTATGAAGTATGTTTGTTAACTCAGTGTGCTTTTCTTGCTGTACTGCCTGGTCTTTTTGGTCATTCTTTTTCATTATAGATAATGGGACTGCTATAAAGTCTCCTGTGCTTGTCAAGAACAGAGGCAGTGATGTGAACAGATTCCAGCACTGGGGAGGCAGAGCTCTTAATTTGAGGCCAGTTTGGTTTACATAGTGAGTTCCAACATAGCTAGGACTACACAGAGAGACCCTGTCTCGAATAAATGAATGAATGAATGAATGAATGAATGGGATTGAGGCAGAGTCTTGGTATAAGTAAATAAACAAACAGGTAAGTAAATAAAGAGATTGAGGCAGAGGCAGAGTCTTGATACAGAGCCCAGGCTGGCGTTGACCTGGCAGTGATCCTTTAGCTTTCATCCTTTGCCACAGTAATTTACAAGCATGGACCAACTACCGTGCCTGACTTGATATGCTGTATCTTGTTCTTATAAGATCTATTCCATAAAGAAAGGAAGAGGTGGTAATGAGACTTTTGATACTGTATCAGTTTCATTTTAAAATGAAAATAAACTGTGCTAATAAGCTGTGGAACTACAATGAGAGCCTGAATAAATTTTTTATTCTTACACATTACATCCCAACTGTAGTTTCCTTCCCTCCACTCCTCATTCTCCCTTCCTTTGCATCTCCCCACTCCCCCAATCCACTCCTTATCAGTTTCCCTTAAAGAAAAAAAAGTGGGCCTTCCAGGGATATCAACCAAACATGGCATAACAGGTTATTATAAGACTAGAGAGTCTGAATAATTGTGAAGACCTGTTCCTCATGTATTGAGAAAGGCGTCAAAGCAGTATAATTTTAGCGTAGCAGGTTACTTTAATTCCCCTAAAACCTTTTGAAACTTTTCTCAGTGCTTGTGGCTAACTAATCAACATGCTATTTTTTTTTAATTTTTTAAAGAACAATTTAGTATAAATTATTTTAAAAAGAAACAGTTCACAATTGATAGTTAATAAAGCCAGTTTGAAAGAGTAAAACTTGAGCGAAGCACTCAAAGACACAAAATGAACCTAATAACTTTTTTGCTTTATTTGGGACGGGGGAGGTTATTTGAGACAGAGTTTCTCTGTAGCTTTGGAGCCTGTCCTGGAACTAGCTCTTGTAAACCAGGCTGGCCTCAAATTCAGAGATCCACCTGCTTCAGGCTTCTGAGTGCTGGGATTAAAGGCATGTGCCACCACTGCCCAGCTTTTGTTGTCTTTGTTTTTTTGGTTTTTTGAGACAGGATTTCTCTGTAGCTTTTTGGAGCCTGTCCAGAACTCGCTCTCTGTAGAGCAGGCTGGCCTTGAACTCAGAGAGATCCACCTGCCTCTGCCTCCCAAGTGCTGGGAGTAAAGTGTGCATCACCACTACCTGGCACAAAAAAAAAAAGACCATTTGCTTTCATAAAGCAATCGTTGGTTTTTCAAACTTCCGGCATGTTTTTGTTTATCTGCTCTAATGACTCAGTCTCTTTTGTTTGCCATTGTTTTCAGCACCTCATATAGTTAATAACTAGTAGGCATTCACATTTGTTGAAGAATCAAATATAAAATTCACTCAGGATTTCACCAGCCTTCTTAGAATTTTCTAATTTTTAACTTTAAAGCAGTTCTTTTTACTTTGATATAGTAATGCTTTGGCTGTAACAAATATGTGATTTCTCCATAATTACAAACTTGTTTTGTATAGAATAAATCCTCCTATCCCTGTGTGTGCGTGTGTGTGTGCATGAGCACATGTGTGTTATTAAGCCCAATCCTTTTTTTATGCTGAGTAAATGTTCTACCACTCAGCTATATCCCAAGCTTCCTGGCAGGTATTTGCTGACTTGGATATATGAAAGTTAAATTAGAAGAGATTATTTCTTTTGGAGTCTGCTATTTAACTCAGAATATTTTTCCTAAATTGACTCTTTAAAAAGCAGGGGTGGGGGGCTGGAGAGATGGCTCAGAGGTTAAGAGCATTGCCTGCTCTTCCAAAGGTCCTGAGTTCAATTCCCAGCAACCACATGGTGGCTCACAACCATCTGTAATGGGGTCTGGTACCCTCTTCTGGCCTGCAGGCATACACACAGAATATTGTATACATAATAAATAAATATTGAAAAAAAAAATAAAAAGCAGGGGTGTATGTTTGTTGATAAGGGTGAGCAATGCAGTTATATCCAGCATAGACTGCATGTTTTCACAGGTATGTCTGTACATAGAAGAGGGTTACCTGTGAGAGTCGGGCTTGGATAGGTTTGGGGTGTACTTTTCCTGCACACCTTTTCATAGCTTCTCAATGAAACCAGGCATCCTAACTGCTAGACCCCACGGGAGATGCTGCTGCTTAACACCTTCCAGGTTCTCTGTAGCTTTACTCTGGGCATAATCAGAACAATAATCATTCTATTTGTTACTTTAGAAAATACTGATATTTTACTTTACTATATTACTGCCCCCTTTAGGTAGTACATCAAATGTGCTATTTTCTGCTCAAGCTCCAGTTGAAGATGCCGTCTTTGGTGAGGTTACTAACTTTAAGAAGAACGGTGATAGAGGAGAAAAAAGACAGAAGCATTTCCCAGAGAGGAGCTGTAGCTTTAGTTCTGAAAGTCGGGCAGGGATGCTGCTTAAGAAGAGCAGTTTGGATCTGAATTCAAGTGAAATGGCTGTCATGATGGGAGCAGATGCCAAGATCCTCACAGCAGCACTGACGTGTCCTAAGACTTCTCCACTTCATGTCTCAAGAACTCATAGCTTTGACAATGTTAATTGTCATCCAACTGATACGAGGACTCGCATGTCGGAGGGCACTTGGGATTTTGAGCACAAAGCATCTCCTGTGCTGGAGATGTTGGAGGAAAGTCAAGAACTCCTGGAATCTGTGGTTGATGATACTCCTGTAGAGACTACAGCAAAGGTTACATGTGACAGTGTGCAGAATGAGAGTAATAGCTGCCAGTCCAGAGACAGGAAAGCGGGATCCAAAGATACCGTGAATAAGAGAAGTAGTTCATATGCTGTTGGAAAAACCATTGAGAGGAAAGGTGTTGAAACTGGACTAGATCCTTTGTCTCTTTTAGCCACGGAATGTGTAGAAAAAACTTCTGATTCTGAAGAGAAGTTTTCTCCAGTAATTTCACGTAATTTGGCTGATGAAATTGAAAGTTACATGAACCTAAAAAGTCCTCTGGGTAGTAAATCTTCTAGTATGGAATTGCATGGAGAGGGAAACCAAGAGCCTGGCTCCCCTGCTTCATTTGCTCACCGTTTAGAAAGGAGATCGAGTCTACCTTTAGACCGCGGTCCACCAGCCCAAGACAGTCCAGACATTGAGAAAAGCTCCCCTGCAGTGTCCAGGTCTAAGACATTGACTGGGCGTTTCAAGCCACAAACTCCTTACCGTACTTACAAAGACCGGTCTACTTCTTTATCAGCGTTAGTGCGGTCTTCACCAAATAGCTCTCTGGGTTCTGTAGTAAATTCTTTATCAGGTCTAAAGTTGGACAATATACTCTCAGGGCCCAAGATAGATGTCCTAAAATCTAGTATGAAACAAGCAGCAACAGTAGCCAGTAAGATGTGGGTGGCTGTTGCATCTGCCTACAGCTACTCAGACGATGAGGTAAGAATATACTACTGCATAGTCTGATGTAGGAATGCTTGTAGTGCCTTTACTTAATGTACAAATTTGTGTTTGTATAATCTAGAAATTTCTGCTAACAGTATTTTTATATCTTAAAACTTTATACAAGCCAGGCGGTGGTGGCGCACGCCTTTAATCCCAGCACTCGGGAGGCAGAGGCAGGTGGATCTCTGTGAGTTCGAGGTCAGCCTGGTCTACAAGAGCTAGTTCCAGGACAGGCTCCAAAGCTACAGAGAAACCCTGTCTCGAAAAAAAACAAAAACAACAACAACAACAAAAACTTTATACATGTTCTGATTTATAAGTGACTTACGACAATTAATGATGTAAAAATACAATGTCAGAATTGCCAGACATGTTGGCACTTACCTATAATCTCAGCACTTGGGAGATAGAGGCATGAAGATCAGGAGCGCAGGGTCATCTTTGGATATGTAGTTACTTGAGACCAGTCTGGACTACATGAGATCCTGTCTTAAAAAGGGGAAATGGGAGGTTGGAGAGGTGGCTCAATGATGAAGAGTACTGGTTGCTCTTCTAGAGAATCTGGATTCAATTCCTGGTACCACATGGTAGCTCACAGCTGTCTGTAACTTCAGTTCCGGAGGATCTTATACTATCTTCTGATCACCACATTAATTGTACACTAGTAGTACAAACATACATGGAAGCAAAATACCCATGCACATAAAATTTTTAAAAATTTAAAAACTAACAAAAATAACATTAGAATCGCTTTATAACTCCATAAAGAAGTCTAAATTAAAACTTTTGAAAGCACTTATAGTGTTTGAAATTATAATAGCATCATTGTTATATTTGCATAACATTTTACTTTGTTTCTCTTTGGGTTTTGGAGATGGGAGCATCACTGTGCAGGTCAGGCAGACTCCAGACTTATTCTCCTCCTGCCTCAGCCTCTTCAGTGTTACTTTTGCTTGTATTTACCACCCCACTTTCAGTGGGCACTTTCATCTTTACATGGCTTTTACATGTGTTACGCCCTTAATATACATGAAATCACCCTGTAGCTTATTCCGTAGATTTCATACAGCATGATTGTCCTTAAAACATTGTTGTGGATAAACTTAATCATTAGATTTTCTTTTTGTAAAAATGGAAATAGAAAAAAAACTACTTAAAAAAAAAAGCTGTAGTTTCTCCTTCATGTGCACATAATTGTATGATGCTTGAGTACTTTAAGATAATTCCAGGTTGCTAAAGCTCTAGGCAGTAACAAAGAAAGGAGCGAGGAAAGGAACTGGACAAAGAAGGCTTATTGAGGGAAAGCATCTAGGAAAAGTGCTAACTGAATAAAAACTACACGATTAGGACAACAAACTCCTTTTTGTCTGTGTGGTACCAGAGCCTTTGTACGTGCAAGCTTAGCATTAAAGCACCTAGCTTCATTCTCAGCCTTTGTTTTTGGAGAACTTCACAAGATCAGTTCACACAACACCGAATTACTTTAAAAGGGTGTTAACCTGGCTGACTTGCTAGAGTGCCAACCTAGAACATAGAGCTAGCCCTTGGTTTATCCTTCGGGGGGTGTGTGGTTTGTTTTTTTTTGTTTTTTGTTTTTTTTTTGGAGGTGGGGGGCGGGTGTTAGCTGAGCATTATGAGAAAGAACAGAATGAACCATTTTATTTCTGAAATGTTCTCCGAAATTATTTAGAAAAGATTTTTACATAGTTATTTAGACTCGGACTCTGTTAGTGTAGATTCTAGTAGAGTCACAGCGCTAGAGATTTACTCATTAGGTTATAGAACATAAGTGAATAATTAGTTCACCTAGGGTACAACCCAGTCTTTTTTGAAGTATGTCACTTGGTGAGGAGACAGTTTTTGGACATCCCATCTGGGGTAGGTCATTTTTTTTTAATATCTTAAACTATGTAAGTTTTAAAAGTCAGTGAGATAACTTTAAAGTTTTGAAAAAAAATAGGGGTTATTTGCTTTAAGATGTGAAGTTTGATTCTAAAAGGAGTAAAAGTGAGTACATTTCCATTGCAGAAGATATTTATGTACGTGGGGTTTTATTCTTTTTAAAGGAAGAAACTAATAAAGATTATAGTTTCCCAGCCGGCCTAGAAGATCATATACTGGGAGAGAATGTATCGCCTAATACAAGTATCTCAGGGCTGGTTCCCAGTGAACTTACCCAGAGCAACACAAGCCTCGGCAGTAGTAGCAGCAGTGGAGATGTTGGGAAACTTCAGTGTCCAACAGGTATGGGGGAAAGTGTCCTTCGTGTCTGGTCTTTTGCTTGCTTTTGCTTATTTGTAGTGCTGAAGATTGAATCAGGGCCTCTGCATACTGGGCACTCGAATTCAGTTTTAATTTAAATGCCTATAACCCTTCATCCCCACATATCCATTCTACTCTGATTTTACGTATCTAAGTACTGTTACCATGTATTGTCTACTGAATCAGTCAGGGAATATCTCCCCCTCTCTTTCCCTCTCCTCCACCTTTAGCTAAAGCCTTTATGACTGAATTTATGAAATGGGATCTTGGAAATATGTATTTCTTTAACTAGTTCTGTGGGTAAATCAGTGATTGAAGGATTTTAAGGAATACAATTGCAATTTCAAGAGAGGGAAAATTTTTACCTTTTTAATTAAAAACAACTGTTCTCCTTTTTTCTGATTCTTTGAGACAGAACCTCATCACATAGCACAGGTTTGCACCCAAAATTCCCCTCTCCACGTACTGGCTTTATAGGTATACACCTTTAATCATCTAAGTTGTCATTTGGAAAAGTTGAGAGAATTATATAATAAGAAATTATATATCTTCTACCTAGATGTAATCAACTTTTATTAATTTTATCCATGTTTATATTCACACACATTTATATAGTGAACCGTCTGTAAATACCAGATTTCATGGTACTACCCTCCTTAATACTTCAGTATATATTTCCAAAGCATCAAGAACATACTTCTACATTATGTGTTCTATTTAGGTGAAATTCCATTTTCAAGAAACATCAAAGGGCAGGACTTTGAAAAATCAGACCATGGTTCTTCGCAGAATACCAGTATGTCCAGCATCTATCAAAACTGTGCGATGGAGGTAAAGATTCTGCACTCACTGTACCTGTGGTAAAGTGACTAGACATATCCTTATCTCATGCGAGCACTTGACAGGACTCAGTGGGATCCATGTGGATACTCATATGAGTGCTTGAGACCTTTGAGGCAATGAACTGGTAGCTTTGTCCTTAATATACAAAAGCTGTTAACTCCAGTTGAAACCAATAGAATAAAAATTTCATTTTATTTCAGTAGAGTGGACCGTTCAGGTTCATTTCCACCATAGAGACTCTCAGTGTTCTATTTTCCCTTTAGGTTTTGATGTCAAGTTGCTCACAGTGTAGAGCTTGTGGAGCTCTGGTTTATGATGAGGAAATAATGGCTGGATGGACTGCAGATGATTCAAATTTGAATACAACCTGCCCATTCTGTAAAAGCAACTTCTTGCCTCTTCTCAATGTAGAATTTAAAGACCTAAGAGGCTCTGCCAGGTTAGTATTGTGTGAGCTCCCTCCGGTGGTAAGTGCCCTGAAGCCATGGCTCTTTGGGGAAGGGTAAAGCATTCACAGCTGGGTCCAAGCACATCTTGTTTCTCTGGGCTGCTTTTCTGTTTTATTTAACGTATGGTTACCAGGAGTAGATTCTTGAAATTAGACTCTGCTTATAGATGATTCAATACTAATGTTTGTGACTTGGTTTTGAAAGTGCTTCCTGAGCAAACATGATTCCTAGCACCCAGGGAAAAGCTGAGCACCCATCTGAAATCCCAGCACTGGGGAGGTAGGGACAGGTAGTTCCCAGAAACTCACTGGCCAGTGAACCTCACCAAATCATTGAGCTCCAGGTTCAGCGAGAGATACTGTGAAAAAAAAGAAAAGGAAGGGGGGAGAGAGCGAGAGAGAGAGAATACAGGTATGGCGAGTGATTGAAGTGGACATGGAACGTTGGCCTCTGGCTTCCACATCCTACATCTACTACACTCTTATATACACATGTGCACATAGCTACACAAACTTATGCCTTGGTGACCTAAATTAAATCTTTAACACATCTTGTTGCCTCTGGATCATGGTTTTTACTCAGTCTGCTAGTCTCTGTCTTCTAATTGGTGACTTATGGCCATTAGCACTCAAGGTTATATTTGAGAAGGGCTTGATGCTCTTTATGGTTATGTTTGTTGTTCTGGTTGGCTGGTCACTTGGTAATTCTTCCACTTCTGTTAGTGTTGGATGTTCACTGGTTTGCTATGTTGGACATGATTGATTCCTTTCCTGTTCTCTTCTGTTCTGTTGCATTCATGGAGTGTGTTCTATCCTGTATTCTTGTGTGTGAAACTGTCTTCCTTCACTACCTTAAGAATTTTCTGCAGTGCTGGCTTAATCGTCATGAATTGCCTTGACTTGTGTTTGTCTTGTGATACTCTCTTTTTTAATTAATTTTTATGTATATGAATGTTTTGGTTATATATATGTCTGTGCATACATGTGTGCCTGGTGCCCTCCAATGTTAGAAGAGGGCATTGGATCCTCTGGAACTGGAGTTATGGTTGTCAAGCCACCATATGGATGCTGGGAATCAAACCTGGATCTTCTGGAAGAGCATCCAGTGCTCTTAACCACTGAGCCAGCTCCGTCTTGAAATGTTCTTACTTCTCCATGTTGTTGTTGGCTTTATTGTTTGTTTGGTTGGTTTAGGGCAAGGAGAAGAACTCTTGTTTGACAAGTATTTACTTCCAAGGTTTGGAATATATTTTACCTTGTTTTCCTGACTTTTAGGGGTGCTGGTGACAAATTTGTTATTCTGATGTATCTGCCTGTAACTATTAACTAATGGTTTTTCTTTACAGCTTTTAGTGTTGTTACTTTGCTTTGTGTTTGTGGTTTTTTTTTAAGTTGTGTCTGTGTGCACATGTGTACTCAAGGCAAAAGAGGGTGTTGGATCCCATGGTGCTGGCATGAGAGTGAATATAGATAGCATCCCTTGCCAGGGACTTCAGATGTTGGCAGGATGAATGTGGAAATTGTCAACGAGTGAAGTAAACCCCCAAAACTAAAGTGATAAAGTTGCGTCTTGGCTTCATCTCAGTAGGACTGTTGGAGGTAGCTTTATCAGTATCCTCTCCTTCAGCATTCTTGTTGTCCAGACCCTGACCATCTTCCCTCATAAACTAAAGGGGATACCTTCTGAGACCCTGATCAGTGAAAACTTGGATTTAGACAGGTTGAGAGTAGTTACTCCCCCGACTCTTCCTGGATATTCCTTGATGTCTGCTGTTGTACTATGCCTACTGGCCAGCTTCTACACTAAGTACGATGCTGCTTATTCCTCAATACTGCCTTGCTACTCAGAGTGCTGTTGCCCAAGCCTGCCTAGTTCAATAGGGCTTGTCTCTTTGGAATCAAATACTAAGGGATGGGCTTAGAAGGGTTCTGCAAGCATTGAAAGCCACTTGTACAAAGACCTATCATGTTTATATTTTCTCCACACTGTTTTTTGTATCTGGAAAGCCTGGGCCCCAAGTGTAGGTGTCTCTGTGACCACTATAGCCTGCAGAGTTCTAAGTAGCCAATGTTGAGTCAGACTTTGGGACTCTAACCCAAAGTAGGCTTTTTTTAGGTATATATAAGCAAAACATAATTTGTTGAAATTTTTCCTGGTGATAAATAACTCAGTCCTGTGTATACAATAAAGCTTAAGATATGAGTATATTCAAACTCTGTGTAAAGTACATGTGACATATTCGATAAAGATGGGTTCTATAGATTGACAAGCTTACTCTAAGGGTCTGAATCTGGTATGGTCTGGCAAATAGCACAGAGGTCACCAGACTGTTGACTACATCTACTCCCAGCCTTCGGGATGGAAACAGGTTATATTTCTCTCTGAAGGAACAAAACCTGTGTGTTTGACGTTTCTAGTACCCATAGTGTTTATTTGTGAGCACAATGACTGAGTGACCATGTTTCACATCTGATGACCTAGCTTTGATCTCCAAGATCACACATCACATTCATAAACACATTAATAATAAGTAAAATTAAAATATTTTGAATCGAATAACAAGGTGAAGATGTTAATGTACTTCTTAATTTAAATCATTAACTACAATTCGGCATTACATACAGTAAACTGGGCAAATTTAAAATATATCATTCGAAGAATAAATGTTTACATTAGTGGAAATCAAATCCTTACCTAGAGTAAAACAGTATTACCTCAGATAATAATATTCTTTGCATGGCATTACCATCACCAAGTCCCTAACCAGAGAAAAAAGAAGGAAAGAGAAGATGAAAATAAGGACAGATATGGAGGTCTATAAAAGAGGTATTGTGAGCAATTAAAGATGAATATAAGCCGGGCGGTGGTGGCACACGCCTTTAATCTCAACACTCAGGAGGCAGAGGCAGGCGGATCTCTGTGAATTCGAGGCCAGCCTGGTCTAGAAGAGCTAGTTCCAGGACAGGAACCAAAAGCTATGGAGAAACCCTGTCTCGAAAATAAAAAACAAAAACAAAGATGAACATAGATTAGCTCCTGGTATTAGAAGTGTGTAGCGCCTTGCCCCACAGGGTCAGCATGAAACATGATGCTACTGGAGCCAGCCTTCAAGCCTGCCTGCCTGCTTGCTTCTGCCAACCATCCTAGGTTTGGTTTGGAAGTTTGTTTGTTTTATATATATAATTTATTATGAATACAGAGATCTGTATACATGTATGCAGATCTTATTATAGATGGTTATGCCATCTATAATAAGCCACCATGCTGTTCCTGGGAGTTGAACTCAGGACCTCTGGAAGAGCAGCCAGCGCTCTTAACCTCTGAGCCGTCTCTCCAGTCCCCTGGTTTGGGAGTTTTTAAAGTCAGATCCAGGTAGCACAAGTTGAACTTGAACTCAGGTCTCCCTGGCTCAGCCTCCACTTTCTCAGATTAAATGCTTGTGCTAGCATGCCTCTACTAAATTTTTATTTAAACAGATTTTTTTTAGACTTGCTTATTTTATATGTATTTAACTTAGGAAATATTTTGTTTTCTTTTTTCATTGTTTGCTTTCATGTGTTGGAAGCCAGCACAGTATTCCTCTCCTTTGAAGATCTTAGGATGGAAAAGTGGGAGGAGTGGAGAGTGTGTGTCTGAGTAGGAAACAGATCCCTGTGGATTTCCAGCTAATAGCTATTTTATTATAAAGCAGTAATTCTAAGTAAGATCATTTGAGGACTTAGGGATTGGGGGAAAAAAGAATTGATCACACACACATTTATTCTAGTATTTGGGAGGCAGAAGCTGGAAGATGACTGTGATTTGGAGTTGAAGGCCAGCCTGGTCTACATACTGTTCCAGACCAGCCAGGGCTACATAATAAGTATGGGCGTATGTTTTATATGTGCGGAAAGAAGTGTGTGTGTGGAGATCGCAGGCCAGCATCCTCTGAAGTTGGTTCTCTCCTTCCACTTTAGGATTCAGGGATCCAACTCAGGGCCTCAGTCTTTGCATAGCAAGCCTGTTTACTCACTGAGCTAACCTAGGCTCAAGGATTTTCTTTTTTTTACAGTTCAGTGAAGATCTTTCAATTGTCATTATTCAAAAACAGTTCAAAGTTCCATAAACCAACAGAAAAATATTGAAATATTTACCACATTAAAAAATTATGTGTAGCCGGGCGGTGGTGGCGCACGCCTTTAATCCCAGCACTCGGGAGGCAGAGGCAGGCAGATCTCTGTGAGTTCGAGACCAGCCTGGTCTACAGAGCTAGTTCCAGGACAGGCTCCAAAGCCACAGAGAAACCTTGTCTCAAAAAACCAAAAAAAAAAAAAAAAAAAAAAAGATTATGTGTATAAATCATTTATGGAGAAAGGGGTTTTTTAAAGGCTTTTTCTTTCTTTCTTTCTTCCTATTCTTTCTTTCTTTTGTGTTCCTTATTTAGCTTTTTCCTGAAACCAAGCACATCTGGTGACAGTTTGCAAAGTGGCAGCATTCCATCGGCAAATGAGCCCTCAGAGCACAAGCCTGTGTCTAGTTCAGCAGAGCCTGACTCGATCAGCTTTATGGATTTCTCAAAACACAGCCAGACCATAATAGAAGAAGCAAGCTATACAGTCGAATCAAGGTACCACAGGGTGCACAGAGTTCACTGTAGGAAATGAGGTGTTCCTGGAAACAGTCTGTATTAAAGACAGTCTGGCTGGGCTTGGAGATGCACAGCTAGCTGTCTGAGGGAGGGAGATTTCAAGTTCAAGGCCAATCTGTGCTCATCAATGAGACCCTGTCCTACCCCTGCCCCTTGCCAATGTAAGTCAGATCCTGCCTCTGTTCTCAGATCGTGACCTGGTAGAAATTAAGTGCCTCTCAGCAAACTTGTATTTGCATACATTGATGAGTACTTATTTGAGATTTTGTTTAATAAAGATGAGATGATGTTTGAATAAAGCAACCGAATAGGCACCTTATTTTTTTTAAACTTATATCATGTCCTCTTACACCCCTCTCCAGTTAACTATCTGACCAGCATTTGAAATGCTTGGGAAATGTTTATTTGTTGTATGGGGAGAGGCATGGTAGAAATGAATGACAGTGCTCATATGGCTGGCAAGTGCTCTACCACTGAGCCACACCCCCAGCTTCCCATTTAATTCTTTTTTAAATATTTATTTATGTATATGAGTGCTCTATCTGCATGTATGCCTTTATGCCAGAAGAGGGCATAAGACACCACTGTAGATGGCTGTGAGTTACCTTATGGTTGCTGGGAATTGAACTCAGGACCTCTGGAAGAGCAGCCAGTGCTCTTAACTGCTGAGCCATCTCTCCAGCCCCACATTCAATTCTTAACCGATACCAATTCTCAGGTGATTCAGGACATTTAAATTCACTGTAGAAAATACTGTACCTTTCTAGATTTCAGTTGTTTTTCATGACTTAACTGCATTGCTTCATTTTTTTTAAGTGATGAAATAAAGAAAACCAGTGTTGATGTCCAAAGTGTGAAAATTTCATCTGTGCCTAATAGTTTATCTAAACGAAATGTGTCTTTGACTCGAAGTCATAGCGTTGGAGGTCCTTTGCAAAATATTGACTTCTCCCAGCGACCATTTCATGGTATTTCAACAGTTAGTCTTCCAAATAGTCTGCAAGAAGATGTGGTATGTATCATTGTAATCATACTGTATACTCTTGTAATTAAGGAACACTCCATAATTTCATGATATCACGTGAAAAGTGATAGGTACAATTTTTTTGGTGTCTCACACCTGTATTTCCAGCATTCAAGAGACTGAGACAGATTAAGGTAAGCTACACAGGGAGTTCAAGGCCAGCAGAACTACATACAAGACCCTGGCTTGCTGGGGAGATGATGGCTCAGCCATTCAAGTGCTGCTGCACAAGCGTGAGAACTTGAGTTCAGATCTCCTGTACTCACCGATGAAAAAAGCCAGGTATGATGGTACATGCCTAGTAATCCAAACACCCTGTAGATGGAGGCAGGACGATCCCTGGGCCTGTGAGAGACTTTGTCTCACAAATAAGGTAGAGAGTGATTGAGGGAAATACCTAGTGTCAAACTTTGATCTCCATGTGCACACATACACACATAGGAACATAAACCTTTGCCAGGTATGATGCTGCATACTTGTATTCAGGAAATGGCAGGTTCAAGGTCATCTTGTCCCAAAAAGTCCATAAAGAAACCAAAAACTTTTAAAACTTAAAATTACTTGCGTGTGTGTGTGCACTTTGACTTTTTGAGACATAGTCTTGCTTTGTAGCTCCAACTGCCCTAGTCACTATGAGATGAGGTGGCCTTCAAACTTGTGGGTATCCTCATGCTTCTATCTCCCAAATTCTGGGATTACAGGCATGTGCTACCATACCTAGCTTCAACTATTTTTTTAATATGGAAATTTTTAAAAAATGTACAAGGTCGGGGCTGGAGAGATGGCTCAGTGGTTAAGAGCATTGCCTGCTCTTCCAAAGGTCCTGAGTTCAATTCCCAGCAACCACATGGTGGCTCACAACCATCTGTAAAGAGGTCTGGCGCCCTCTTCTGGCCTTCAGGCATATACACAGGCAGAATATTGTATACATAATAAATAAATAAAAAATGTACAAGGTCTCAACAGTGTGGTGGTGTGAATACTACCATACCCAGCTCCGCTCAGTAAGTCCTGTTTCCAGCTGGCGACCATTCTTCCATGCACGTCTTTGTTGTAACAAGGAGCGGCAGGCTGCATCCCTGCCACCTGGCTAGCTTATGCCCGAAATAATCACACGGAGATCTGTATTAATTGCTGCCTGGCCCATTAATTCTAACCTCTTATTGGCTAACTCTCACATATTAGTTTAACCCATCTCCATTAATGTGTATTGCCACTTGACTGTGGCTTACCGGCAAAGAGTCTAACCAGCGTCCATCTCAGAGAGGAGAGCCATGGCATCTGCCACACTGCCTTCTTCCTCCCAGAATTCTGTTCTGTATTCTCCGCCCATCTAAGGGCTGCCCTATCAAAGGTCAAGGCAGTTTTCTTTATTCAACCAATGAAAGCAACACATAGAAAGAAGACCCTCCTACACCACGTCTTCATTCACTTTTCTATGCCCAGATTATTTTGAAGGCAGTTTCAAACAACATTATGCTATGTGTGATTATTTCAGCAAATATCTGTAAATGATTTTAACAGACATAATCACAATGTTATTATCATACCCCAAACCAGGTAGTCAGCAGTCAGCAGTAGGGTCAAATGGGGGGGAGGGGTAGAGTGTGATTTTAGGCATCAGGGTGAAGTAAAGTTTATGCCTTTCAATTGGTTGGTAAACCTTAGTTTTTAAATTGTAGACTCCTTTTTTCTTCTCATAATTTGTTTGTTGATAAAACTAGATCCATTGGGGACTGAAGAGATGGCTCAGGCTGTTTTTTCAGAGGACCTGGGTTCAATTAATAGTACCCACACGGCAGCTCAGAACTGCCTGTAATTCCACCTCCAGGGGATCCAAAACCCTCACACAGACAAACATACCTGCAGGCAAAACACCAATGCACGTCAAATAAAAATAAATAAATCATTTTTAAAAAACAGCTGAACAGCCAGATGGTGGTGACGCAGGCCTTTAATCCTAGCACTCAAAAGGCGGATCTCTGAGAGTTCAAGGCCAGCCTGGTCTATAAGAGCTATTTCCAAGACAGACTCCAAAGCTACAGAGAAATGCTGTCTTGAAAAAAAAAAAAAAAAAACCAAACAGACAACAACAACAACAACAAAAAACCCAAACTGCTGTACCCTTTGTCTTAACTACTAGGGATTCTCACAGTCTGGAGCTTTACAATCTAGACGCTTGGTTAGCTGTAGGGTATGTTTTGTTTGGTTTTAATTTTTTTCTTAAATTAACTTTACTTTAAAAACTTGGAAATAAAAAATATCAGACACCAAAATTAACCAGATCCAGTCTAACATCTCAGTGAAGTTACTTCTCAGTGTTTGGAATAGCCATCTTGAAGTTGTGGGGCTTCATGTTGGATTTTTTTTTTTAAACAACTTTTCATTATATAGCCCAACCTGACCCTGAGTTCAATATATTGATTGCCTTGGCCTCAAACTTGAAGCAATACTTCTGTCTTTGTCAGCCACCACTCCTAGCTAACAAAGAAAAAACCAATTATTCCATCTTTTAGAGTTGTCATAGTTACAACAATAACTGTCACAGTTTTGTTTTTTAAGTCTTTAAAATCCTTTTTTGGTGCTGGAGAGATGCTCAGCAGTTAAGAGCACTGGCTGCTCTTCCAGAGGTCCTGAGTTCAATTCTCAGCATCCACATAATAGCTCACAAGTGTCTGTAATTCCAGTACACCTTCACACAGACAAATGTGCACATAAAATAAAAATAAATAAGACATTTGCAGGGAAGTGGTGCATGCCTTGAATCCCAATCTTGGAAGACAGAGGCAGGCAGATCTCTGAGTTTGAGGCCAGCCTAGTCTACAAAGCTAGTTCTAAGACAGCCAGGGCTACCCAGAGAAACCCTATCTTGAAAAACCGAAGCAAAACTATTTTGTTATATTTATTTAAAGAGTTTACTGATGTTGATCATTAATTTTTTCTAGTAATGATTTAGCTTAAGCATAATCTAGTGACGTTGTTTGCTTTCGTTCATTAGCATATCTTGCTACAGATAGTAATCATCCTGAAATACAATTTAAACAGCATAGAAAAGATCATCTCACTGCAGAGTACTGGCAAACATCCAGAATTAAATAATGTCCACTTTTTATATATTTTTAAAGGATCATCTAGGAAAAAGGCCCAATCCTCCTCCTGTGTCTGTGCCCTATTTGAGTCCTCTAGTACTTCGGAAGGAACTTGAATCTTTGCTAGAAAATGAAGGTGATCAGGTCATTCATACATCCTCTTTCATCAATCAACATCCAATCATTTTCTGGAACCTGGTTTGGTATTTCAGACGTTTGGACCTTCCTAGCAACTTGCCAGGACTTATCCTCACATCTGAACATTGTAATGAAGGTGTGCAGGTGAGGTACTACCTTCTATATACTTGGACTGCATAATGTAGTTTAAATGAGTAAGATAAGGCGAGATGGGATGGTACAGTGTTGGGATCTGAGCCTTCTGGTTTCGGTGTGTGTGTGTGTGTGTGTGTTTTAAGCTATATATAGGATCTCCATTTTTAAGACTTTATGCTTCAGGATGACTGACTTCTGTGTTCAGGCTATCAGTCACATCCCAGCCAGCAGTGAAGAGAAAATTGATATCCAAGAGATTATCTTCTCTTTTAGAGCTCCTGGAGCTGTACCTAATGTTCCCGTGTGTATATCTATACGGTCTGGACTCAGGTTTCTCTGTCTAGCTGCACAGTTGTCTAGACAGAAGCTTTAATCATCAGGTGTCACCGTCTCTCCTGGAATATGCACGGCTGTCTTGTTTGAAAAGTCTCATCCATAACTTTCAGAGAATTAGTTAACAGGGAAGTTATGTAATTTATGTAAAGTAAATGCCTCACTAGTGATCACACTCAGGCCACCTCCAGGACCTGCCTCCTAAAGCCCTTATTGGGATCACTGTTGACAGGGAGCTGCATTTTATACATACTTTTATGATACTGCACATTGGGAGACACCAAGCCCCAAACACACTTGGAGCATAGCATAGTCTTTCTTAAATATTATAAATTTTAGTTTGACTTGTTTAGCAGGTAGTGGTTGAAAGAAGTTACCTTGTAAAGTTATAGACACTCTCATACTGTGTTTTACTAGACTTCGTTGTAATGATGGCTAACTTCTCCTATGCCTTTGTACCATTTATACTGTCAGAAAAACTAAACTTATATGCCAGAAAATAATAAGGCAGTTTATCATCAGGTATTAATAAAAATTAAAACTTTTGCTCAGAATTTTGGGTCTACAGTTAAAAAGAAAACTCATTAGATTTTATTACTGGTAAAAATTTATTTGAGAAACTAATTTTATTATTCTCTTTTAGCTTCCTCTATCATCTTTGTCCCAGGACAGCAAACTTGTATATATACAACTGTTATGGGATAATATCAACCTTCATCAGGAACCAGGAGAACCTCTATATGTCTCATGGAGGAACTTGAGTAAGTAAAAGAGAATCTAAGACACAACAGGGTTGGGCTTGGTAGCAATATTCCTTAAATCCCAGGACTCAAGAGGCAGAGATAGGTGGATTTCTGAGTTCACGACAGTCAAGGCTAGATAACAAGTTTTCTATACCCCCAATAATAGATTTCTCTACCTATGCAGTAAGCCAGATCAAGCCAAATTAAAAAGACTAGGTTTATTGGGCAAAGCATTCCTGTGTGACCTTTCCAGTCCCCCGGAGGTGAGGCAGGGGAAGGAAGCAGGTCTAGAGGAGGGGCAGCTTAAATACCCTGTAGTTGAGGTCTTTCTGCAAGGGCAGGGTTCAGAGTGGGACTGGAGAGTCCAGCTAAACATCCCGACTTTCTTGGATATATGGGCTACTTCCGGTTGGTATGGGACAATATAGGGAGGGGGAATTGAGAATTATGGCTGAAGAAGCATTTGGCTAACTGCCATCCTGAAGACCTCAGGAATCTGTTTCTTGAGGAAGCAGAGAAGGCAAGTTGCTACGAGAAAAAAAAATAGGTGTATATATACACACCTATATATATATAAAATATCACTATGAGCAGGGCTAGCCATGGAAAGAATAGAGATTGCCAGTAAGAATGGAATGGACACGTGTCCTGGTTGTACAAAAGAGACAGAGCAGATATACCTTTCATTGGAACATTGTAGAAAACTTAAAAGATGGAGGGTTCCATTTGCTGGACAAACCATTTATCCCGGGTAGGTGCTTGCTTGAGCCTGGAGAGTGGTACCAGCATTGATGTTCCTGGATCTTGGAGGGATACAGGGTTTCTTTTTTCCTTTTTTTTGTTTTTGTTTTTCGAGATAGGGTTACTCTGTGTAATAATTCTATAATTCTGGCTGTGCTGGAACAATCTTCATAGATTACAGACTGGCCTTGAACTCACAGAGATCTGCCTGCCTCTGTCTCCTGCGTGCTGGGATTAAAGGCATGCACCACCACCACCCAGCTTGGAGTTTCCTTTTGATTTTTTGAGACAGATTTTCTCTGTGCAGTCCTGGCTCTCCTGGAACTCACTCTGTAGACCAGGCTGGTCTTAAACTCAGAGATCTACCAGACTCTGCCTCCAGAGTGCTGTGATTAAAGGTGTGTACCACCACTGCCCAGCCTCTGATTTTTATTTTTTTCTCTTCCGGTTCCCTTCTGGTGTACTCACAGTCAATAAAGGTTGTTTATTCCCTACTAGTTTCTGGAATATAGTGGAGCATACGCCAGCCCCAGGGAAGAAGCTTTAAGTTTGAGAAAAGGAAAGAGGGTTACATGTTTTAGTAAGCACATTGTTATCACATGCTTTTACTGGCAAAAAGGAGGTGATTTTGAAGACCTCAAGATGACATAGCTCTGGAAACCTTGTTACTGCTTGGGAAACCTGCTCTCCATGTCTTGTTCTTTAGATTCTGAGAAGAAACCATCAGAGGAGCAGCAGGCAGCCAGCGCTTTAGTTGAGACTATCAGGCAGAGTATTCAGCAGAATGACGTTCTGAAGCCCATCAATCTGCTTTCCCAGCAAATGAAGCCGGATGTGAAAAGGCAAAGGTAATGATCTCAGTATCTTTTTCTTTCTCTTTCTTTCTTCTTTTTTCGAGACAAGGTTTCTCTGTGGTTTTGGAGCCTGTCCTGGAACTAGCTCTTGTAGACCAGGCTGGTCTCGAATTCACAAAGATCCGCCTGCCTCTGCCTCCCGAGTGCTGGGATTAAAGGTGTGCGCCACCACCGCCCGGCAGTATCTTTTTCTTGATGCCACTCAATTTAACATTTTATGGTGTGTAATTGTAAAAGAAATGAATATATTCAAATATATGCATTCATGTCTGACAGTGAGTCAGTCAAAGAGAATAGGTTAAATCTTAGCAAGGTAAGTCCTCGATGAAGGTGTATGGTATATTTTGGAAATGTTTCTCCTCTTCATTGGAAATCTTTGATGCACACCTTTAATCCCAGCACTCGGGGCACAGAGGCAGTGAATTTTTCAACTTTGACACATGTAAGCACAACTTGTGCCATCCTGTGATGACCTCACAATTTTTTTCTTGTTGGATACTATGAGATTAGAAATAGGATCAGTTTAGGAAAGTGTGGAACTACTTTCCTCATCCTTGTTGTTGGGATCTGTACACATTCACATCTTGACTAAGTGCATTTTGTTGTGGAAGCTTTGTAAAGGGGAGGGGTGCATAATTATATCAAACACTATGAATACCACAGCATCCTCTCCTTTATTTGGATGTAAGTCCCTATATAATCTTGACTGGCCTGGAACTCAGTGTGTAGACCAGGTTGACCTTGAACTCACAGTGCTTGTTCCACCATGATAAAAAATTCATCTCACAGGTCCACCTCATTTGTTTAATGTTTGTCATGCTAGGTAAGGGTTAGACTTTGGCTCTCATGTATGCTAGGCAAACACAGTACCACTTGGCCACAGCTCTAGAGCAATGGTACTGGTGTTCAAACCCAGGGAGTCTTGTGCATGTTCAGCCAGTGCTGTGTGTTTGAGCCACACCTCCCAACCCCCATTAACTCTTTTTAAAAGTTTAAAATTGGAGTTAGTGGCTCATAGGATATTTTTTACACACAGAGTTTAGCATACCCTTCAACCAGCTTCCTCAAAGATGCCACACATACTCAAGGTGTTACGTGAAAGCAGGAATTACAGAGCTGCTAACCAAGTATGGAATTGATATGTTTTCACTGTATACTGCCAGATGTGCTGGTTTGTATCTGTAATCTCAGCACTTTGAAATTTGAGGCCAGTCTCCACTGCAAAGTGAGTTCAGGACACCCTGGGCTATAGTGAAACTAGGGGGCTGGAGAGATGGCTCAGTGGTTAAGAGCATTGCCTGCTCTTCCAAAGGTCCTGAGTTCAATTCCCGGCAACCACGTGGTGGCTCACAACCATCTGTAATGAGGTCTGGTCCCCTCTTCTGGCCTGCAGACATACACACAGACAGAATATTGTATGCATAATAAATAAATAAATATTAAAAAAAAAAGAAAAGAAACTCTAGTCACAAAGAAATCACCAAGGGCTGGAGAGATGGTGAGCATTGCCTGCTATTCCAAAGGTGCTGAGTTCAATTTCCAGCAACCACATGGTGGCTCACAACCATCTGTAATGAGGTCTAGTGCTTTCTTCTGGCCTGCAGGCAGACATGTAGACAGAATATTGTATACATAATAAATATTTAAAAAAACACCAAACCAAAATCTCCATCTGCACGTTTTGTTTGCTATTTGTTGTTGTTGACCACTTCAGAAAATTTCTTTCTTTTTATAGGAGTTTATACAGAGAAATCCTTTTCTTATCATTAGTGTCTCTGGGAAGAGAAAATATTGATATTGGTAAGTTGATTAATGGGGAATTATTTAAAAGACTTCAGTTTTATTTTCTAAATTGAAGGGGGGTTTTGTTTTCTAATGGAACTGGTAGAAGTGTTAGGCCATATTCCTAGCATACAGGGACAAGAAAAATGAAGCTGGTATGAGTAGTTGCCTTTAGAACGGCTGAAATGTGATGAGACAGCTTCCGACCCTGCCATCATGCCATGCCTTCTGCACCATTATTGACTATCCCTCTGGAATAAGCTAAAGCCTTTCTTTTAAAGCAAAAGATTACTCTCTCTTGCTGGGCCTGGTGCATTTGGAGACTAAGATTGGAGGATCACAAGTTGGAGGGCAGTGTGGGCTGTAAGACTGTTTTAAAACAACAGCAGGTGAGATGGCTCAGTGGATAGAGGCCGCCTGCCACCAGACCTGATAACCAAGTTATTCCCAGGACCCACATGATAGAGAAAACTTGAGTCCCTCAACTTTTCCTCTGACCTCCACACATACACTGTGACATGTATTCCCTACTCCATTCTACCCCAAAAAAATCAATTTAAAAATAATCTGTGTCACATGACTCATGTTTTTAAGTACATAGCTTTTGATTAAAAAAAATTACAATTGCATTTTTGAAAATGTTTTTCAGAGGCTTTTGACAATGAATATGGACTTGCATACAGAAGTCTATCTTCAGAGATTCTTGAAAAGTTACAGAAAATCGATGCCCCACCAAGTATGAGTGTGGGGTGGTGCAGGAAATGTTTTGGAGCGCCTCTCATTTAAATAAGATACATTCAAATTTTGATAGAGCACTGGGGAAATAGATCCTGCCTGGAAACTTTCTAGTTTTTCCCCAAATCATGACTTGGTGAAAAGCTGCAATGAAGTAACTCTTGGGGATAAAAATACAAAGAAACTGTAATTCATACTGAATCATCTCAGAATGTAAAATATCACTCAACTCCCTGAGGTTTATTGATGTTGGAAATTTTCAGTTCCTGACCTGTTTCTCTGCCTCTGCTGAAAACAACCAAAACTATTTTTGGATTTCACAGTAGGTGTATAATTAATATTGTCATCTTTCTAGATACTTGGTTTTATTGAAGCTGCTGAGCTGGAAAATGGCAAATTAAATTTGCCTAACCCCAAAACAAGTGAAATATTTCAATTATAAGAGTAACTGTGTATGATTGTATATGTGTGGGGCTATGCGGTAGGTGTGTGTGTCTATTTATTAAAATACTTAGATTGCATGTTGCAATAGTTTCTGGAAGGCGGCCTCAGTGACTACTAAATTGTAGTCAGCAGTTCCAAAAGTTCTAAAAGTCCTAACTGCCTTCCCTGTGACTTAAATTTTGTATTTTACCTTTTAAATTATGTATTATCCTGTTAGTAGGTTGTATTTTGTATATCCAGGTGTTCCTTTCCATCTTCTTCCAATACCAAATTAATCTATGATGCTTCCATCAGAATCCAATAGGTAAAATGAAATTAAACTTTGTAACCTACCGAAATTATCCAGAACATACTTAAAATGCTAAGGTATATAGTCTTTGACCCTGAAATCTTTACTCAGGCAGGCCAAATGTTGGCATTGATTGCATTTTATAATCCTGATTTCTTGGGAGGCGGAGGTAGAGGCAGGAGGATAAGTTCAAGGCCAGCCTGAACAACTCCTATCTCAAAATAAGTTGTAAGGAAGTCTGGAAATGCAGTTCAGTGGTTAAGAGCATTTGGCTAGTTAGTATGTAAGTCCCTAGGTTTAGTTCCTAGTACCACAAAAAAAAAAAAAAAAAAAAACACCCAAACACCCTGTGGCACAGAGAATTTGCACTGCACATAAAAGTTTTATTCTTGTACAATATTTTGATTTATATGCTTGTGAATAAGTGTGTATTTGTAAATACTGTTTTTTTAGGTTGAATCAATTAAGTCTTAAACCTTAAAGCTTATTGAGCTTATTGCCAGTAAGTTTAAGAAAATCATGACCTCACAAGCCCTACCTTGACATTTATTGTGCTTTTTGTTTAAAACATCCATTAACATAAGAACAGCAAATTTGCCTTAGCTGTCTGCATGGTTTAGAAAGCCAGTGGTTATTTGTGCACTTACAGTAATAGTGCAGGTGACTAAACCAGTTGACACATAAACTTACCTCAATATGGTACACATTAATAAATAGCATAAATTTTTTCTGCGTGGTGGGAACTTTTTAAAATTATGTACCAGCATTTCAACGTTAAAAGTTGTCCATCTGACTTTGGAGAATTCTAGACTAAATTTTGAGTGTTAAGTAAAAATTTTATCAAAAAATTTGTAAAACCTTTATTACCTTCAAATTGGATCTTTTACAGTTTCATATATATATTTTTACAGCTTATACCTTAACAAACACTTATTGACCCAATAAATTTATTATCTTGCATATATAAAATTAAAGTTGAATAAAAAGAAAAATCTTAAACTTGGTGTCTGTTGCATTTCTGTGATTGGGTGTTCCATTTGTTTTGGGATTTTTTTTTTTCTGGTCTTTATAACCTGAATTGCTACTTGCCAAAGTATTTTACTACTTATAACTAGTAACTGCTAGTTGCTTAGTACCTTTTGGTATAACTTTTTGTTTTGGCTTGTGCTTTTGGGACAGGGTCTCCCTGGCTGTCCCGAAATTCACTCTGAGACCAGACTGGACTCTGCCTACCAAGTGCTGGGATTAAAGGTGTGCACCCCCACCAACTGGCTTGACACAGCTTTCTAGACATTGACAAGTCTGTTTCCATCCATGAGAAGTTGGAGCCCTGCCTGTCATGGCCCTTGCTCTCTGGCCTTGAATTTAAGAGATCTACTTGCCTCTCTGCTGCGATTAAAGGGGTGTGCCACCACCATCTAGCTAAATCTTAACCCCCTTTTTTGGGGGGGGGGGGTTTCGAGACAGGGTTTCTCTGTTTAACAGCCCTGTTCTGGAACTAGTTCTGATAGACCAGGCTGGCCTTGAACTCAGAGATGAGATCCACCTGTCTTGTCTCCTGAACGATGGGATTAAAGGTGTGTGCACCAGTCTGGCACATCTTAATTTTACAGGCTTTCTCTAGCACCTTTATCACATTTAAGGGACAATCCTAGATTTTGAAAAGTTGAGGATCAGCAATCTTCAAAATTTAAATTTTGCTTAACATCTTAGTTCTAGTACTGCAATTTTTATGCTGACCCCAGCAACCTAAAAGGTCAACGACTTACAATTTTATCAAGGTTATAGAACTTAATCATGGTAACTTCACTGATGGGCAGATGTCAAAAAGTACCCAGTTTAAGGTTATATGTATACTTCTATAGTGACCAAGTCATCTAATCATGTCTGAAATTTCCCAATCATAAGACTCAAAGCTTGGTTTTGTTGCTGCATCCCTAGAAAGCAGGTAGAGCGTTAAAAATGTTTTCATTTTAAGACTACATAGCCCTGTCATGGACTCCAATGACGAGCAGGCTGGCTGCCGCCTCCCATAAGCATTTGAAGTATTGGCTTTATATCTGAGGTGATCACAACACAGGTTATAAGCAGTGCTTTGTGCTTTACTATTTGAACTTGTATTGCAATGCATGTAACACACCTTAAGATCCTATTCTTTCCAGTCATGCTGGCACATAGACTAGCCTGGTGCCAGGCCTTGCCTTAGTAAAAACTAGTTTTATACAATTTAAGTCAAAGCTGGGTGTTGGCTGAAGCACAGCTTTGCCTCCAAGGCCAGCCTGGACCACAGGAAAACAGTCTTGTCTTGGCAGGAGCAAAGACTGGTCAGCTTCAGCCTGAGCACAGGATGAAATATCAACTGCTGGGAAGAGAGGTCTAAGATGTGATGTCATAAGCTAAGCACTACAAAGACCAAGGAGTGTAATGTTCACAGCCAGTATTAACTTCCAGGATCTCTTCAACATTAAAGTCAGCATTTAGTAGGACTCGATAGTGGTTTTAGTAGCCTTAAAATTAAGTCTGACTTAAGAACAGCTGAGAGCTACATGATCAACCAGTTAAAGTGACACCATTTACCTAGTGTTCTACAAATAAAAAGGTTCCCAAGTTTTCATTTGAGGTGGCTTTGCTCTGTGTAGTCTGTTCACCCTCTTCTTTTGGCTATCCCTGTGAATGGTGGTGCCCTAGCAGCCAGAGAGAAGAACCTTAAATGACTGCATCAGAATTTCTAAGCCTGTCCTCTGAAGGACATTTCTCATTTTACTTGTGCTTGCAAAACACCTTTGGTCTTAACGACAGAAAGTTATGACTAACAAAAAGAACCTGTTACATGGGGTCTGCCTTGTGGAACAGCTGTCTTAGACTGGATGCAAATCAGCAGTAGTTCAGCATGCTTGAGGCCTAGGTTTAACCCTAAAACAACTGATAAACAAATTGCCTTGCCCTTCACCAAGAATGCAACCAAGTAGGCTATATTCACTATAGAAATTATGGTATACTACGGGGCTAGGGAGAGGTAGTAGTGGATAACACCTTTTTGGGGCAAAATGGGTTCTTTGTGAAACAGCCCTGGCTTATCTCAGAATTCGCTTTGTAGAGCAGACTGGCCTTGAACTTGAGATCCACCTGCTAACGTCCTCCAAGAGCTGAGACTAAAGGTGTGTGACACCAGCAAGGCTGTATTTCCAGAACTAGTTAAACTATTAATCTTATGTACTGAGTCATTTATTGCCTCATCTATACTTAAGAAAAATCCCTAGTCCTAGCACTCCAAGACAGGCAGATCTTTGTTAGTTCAAGGCCAGCCTAGTCTGCAAGAGCTAGTTCCAGGATAAAAGCACATAATTTAAATAGGAACACTTTCCCCTTATTTCTAGCACAACCCAGTGAGTTCATTTCTGACTCACTTCTTTTCAACTTCACTTATCCAGTTACACAACTAATAAAAAACCAATAAAGGAGACTCAAGGTCTGATCATTTATTTGTTACCCGTACAAACTTATTTTTGACTGGACTCAGACTTAGAAGTAGAAGCTCTCAGCGAGGACAGCCTTCGCCTCTTGGCAATCTGTTCCTGGCGCTTTTCTTTGGCTTCCTAAACAAGAAAAAAAAAGTAACAGTTAAGGATTTCTCCGGGCAAAAAATGCAAACCCGGTGGCAGTTCTGCAATGTTACAAGTCTTACCTTCATTCTCTTGGCCAAAAGTTTAGCATATTCTGCAGCCTCCTCCTTGTTTTTCTTTGTTCGTTGCTTCTTCAGAGCAATACGCCGGCGTTTGTGTTGCAGAACACGCGGAGTCACAAGACGCTGAATCTTGGGTGCCTTGGTCCTGGGCTTCTTACCTAAAAATACAGATGTATCAGCATTTCTCAATGTCGTTGCCGGATGGGTGTATCCACTGGTATAGCACACAATGCCCCAATTCAGGCCTCATCCACTCAATGCCAGTGTTGTACTCAAAAAGATTTTACAAGTCTTCCTGATCCTGTGGTCCGCATTTTCTAAACTCCACATTTTTAATTTTCCATATGCTTGACAGTCTACATTGTACAATTCAAGAGTTACTATCAGCTGGGCATGGTGGCGCACGCCTTTAATCCCAGCACTAGGGAGGCAGAGGCAGTTCGAGACCAGCCTGGTCTACAGCTAGTTCCAGGACAGGCTCCAAAGCTACAGAGAAACCCTGTCTTGAAAAACTAAAAAAAAAGTTATTCTCGAAATTATTTTTTAGCTTTGTAGATTTGCAAACATTTACAGCCTCTCTAGGAACAGAATCCTAATGTAATCTCATATCACAAACCCTTTATTAAAACAGATGGACATCCAAGTTCTGCTATAGTTGAGCTATTCATCCCATGAGAGGACCATTTTTCAACTCTTGACAACAAAGTTACATTTCCTCTAGTATCACACTTCTAGTACATGTGCACCTCAGCACTCTTGTGCTTCCTATAGACATTAACATCATGTCATTGCTGCTCTGGCTCTTCCTGAGTATGTTGCTTTACAAATATGCCTTTTTTCCTACTTATGCTCCCAAATCCCAAACACTCCCTTATAAAGTATAACCCATATTCCAAAGATTGGAGAAAAAAAAAATCAGGCCATTTATCAGATGAACGTTTTCTTTGGTGATCCAAAACACTAATTTTGAACCTGACCTCCCCAAGAAAGAATGGTCTCCTTCAAGTTATTCTACCTCCTGCATGAAAATCCTTTTAAAGAAAATTCCAAAACTGAGAATACTTTCATAATCTTACAATTTCCAATCCTTGCCACTCCTAACCCCAAAACCATGAACTTCACTGTCCAGACTCCAGGCAAACAATGCAGCTACAAGACAATACACAATCCTTACCTTCTTTGTTTAAAGGCTTTCTGACAACGTACTGGCGGACATCATCTTCTTTAGAAAGATTAAAAAGCTTTCGGATTCTGCTAGCTCTTTTAGGTCCCAACCGACGAGGCACAGTAGTATCTGTCAGTCCAGGAATATCCTTCTCTCCTTAGGAGAATCACAACAAAATCATTAAGTTTTTACCACACTTTAATTAGTAATTCCTAACTTCATCAATCATCATGCAGATCAAGTTCCAGGGCAACCAATTTCAATAAACTTTAATAAAATCCTCACCTTTTTTTACAATAACCAAGTTGAGAACACTCAGATTGGCGTCCACAATGCATCCTCGGACAGATTTGCGCTTCCTCTCTCCGGTTCTCCTTGGTCTATAACAAGAATGCCCCTTACTCAACAGCAGGCGCACTCTGCCATGAGTCAGGACACCTTGTTTCATGGGAAAACCTTGTTTGTCATTGCCGCCACTGATTCGGACCACGTAACCCTGAGTTGGGGAAAAAAAAAAGGTACATTTACCAGTTCTGTTCCAATCTATAAAATGTAGGATCTTGACCTCTAACGAGCCACACCTCAGCAGAGAAAATAACCTCATGTCGTCTACATTTCCAAATTAAGTTCAACGAGCAAATTCTCCACTACGAACCAACCAGGTTTTACCAGTCATCATGAAGGGCTTCCAAAGGCCTGAATTACAACTCCTCTTGGCACTTCTTTCTCCCCAGCTTTATCTACTACCTAACTCCAAAGCAACCCTATTAGCCCAGCTCTGTCAAACGCTGACAGTCCTCACAACCACTGCGAAGAGCTGGGAAATCCTGCCAGTATCATTACCTTCCACTCTTCACCCAGGGCATCGGCAGCCACTTCCGTGGCCATGCGCTTCTCATAGAAGGTCCGAAGCTTGCGTTCATCGTCCACTTCGATGAGTTTCTGGCAGCCGGTGGCTGGGAAGGAGATATTCAGCTAGAAATTTAAAAGGGGGTAAACAGGAAACCTTAGAAAACCCGCAGCAACGTCAACAGTACGGTCGCATAACGTTTTGTGGCAGCAGAAAACTCGAGACACGGACTCTTCCTCCCTGCAAGCCCGAGCATGGGTTAAGTACCACATTAGTGGGATATGGATTCCTCCAGCTCTGTGGAATGCGATGAGGCCGCCAGAGCGCCCCTCACGATCCCGGAACGCAGAGCACGCGGTGACGCGGGGCCACGAGCAGCCGGACCGCACGCCGCAGCGCGGGCTGAGCCTCAGACCCGGCTGTGCCGCCATTGAGCCACGTCCGCCGTTCCAACGCCGCAATCGGCCGCCATCCGCTCTCCCGGGGGAGCCCCAAGCCCACGAGAGAGAGCATCCTCCTGCCTCAGCCCCTTCTCCACCTGCGGCGGAGGCAATGCTGCGCTCTGGCGCTCGCACTAGGCCTCCCCGCTCTCACCGAGGCCCGGCCACCACCTCCTACCTTCATCTTCGCACAGCCGACCGCCTAGGAGGCGCCACGGAAAAGAGACCTAACTTCCGCTTAACCCAGGTCACATAGCGCTCTCAAGTCTCGCGAGACTGGCCTGAGCCGGAGCCGGCGGAAGCGAGGCCAGAGGGGCGGTACTTCCGGGGGTGGGTTCCTAGCGTGCCGAGAGGCGTCCCCTTTGCGGAGTGGTTCTTGGGCTTCCTGGTTTCTCCGGTGAGGGCACTGGTCATTTGTGTTGAGGGTTCGCCGCTTCCTCGGTGCTGGTTCCCGCCTCGGCGTGAGTCTGGTCTACGCCGCGGAGCCGAATCTCGGTTCCCGACCCTGGCGTCTAGTGGTCCTAAGTGGGAAAGCGCGCTTGGGCTAGCCCGTCCCTCCTCTCTGCGAAAGATTTCCAGTGCAGGATTTTTGTCCTGATCCCAGCGATCGGCAGCAAGAAGTCCTGAACGCCGTGCTTTGTCCTGCATCTATCAGTGTGACTTCTCTAGTCGCCGGGTCGCAGAAGCTAAGTAGTCACATTTTCCCAGCACAGACAACCGTCAGATGCCTCGGAGTCTTGAGTTTTCCTACTTTTTCTTACGCCATCTTTTTCCCTTTTGCGAGTTGGGTGGGGGCTGCCTCTGCCTCCAGAGTGACCCGCCTGCTTCTACCCCTCTTGTGCTGGGACTAAAGAAGTGAGCCACCAACCAGCTATCAGCGCTAAATCTTCCCTCAGTTATACTACCTAAAGTAGGATCCCGCCTTCCTCTAGTGTAGCACTGGTTTCATATTGATTGTTCGTTACACATTAATGATTGAACGGTCTGCCCCTGTACTAGATGGTCAACGCTCAGGTTTTTAGTGCAGGCATCTTCAGGATGCGGCTAAGTACATGCCATGAAACATGAATGTGTTCAGTAAGTATCTGTTAAATGATTATCGCTTAAGCCCTAGATGTGTTAGACTGTAGTAGTATGGAACCAACCAGCAGAGGGATCTCCAAACAGCATTTTTGTAGTTCTTAGTAGTACAAAAAGATGGAGGTGGTGGCAGACTAGATCATGTTTTGATTAGTTCCCCAAAACATTCCTGGGATAACCAGGAGACTCTACTTACAATCGATATCCAGAAGTAACTTATTGTTTTTTTTTTAAAGGTCTCACTGTGTAGCCCTGATTGGCCGAGAATCCGATATATAGTCTGGCCAGGAAACCACAGAGTTCCTGCCTCTGTCTCCTGAATGCTGCGATTATAGGAGTAGGCCAGCACACCAGATTATTGTGTATTATATTTTTAATGCTTTTTCTTTTCACTTCAAGAAAACAAACTATTGCCGGGTGGTGGTGGCACACGCCTTTAATCCCAGCACTCGGGAGGCAGAGGCAGGCGGATCTCTGCGAGTTCGAGGCCAGCCTGGTCTACAAGAGCTAGTTCCAGGACAGAATCCAAAGCTTTGGAGAAACCCTGTCTCGAAAATTCAAAAAAAAAGAAAAGAAAAGAAAACAAACTATTAGGGCTGGAGAGATGGCTCAGAGGTTAAGAGCACTGACTGTTCTTCCAGAGGTCCTGAGTTCAATTCCCAGCAACCACGTGGTGGCTCACAGCCATCTGTAATGAGATCTGGTCCCCTCTTCTGGCATGCAAGCGTACATGGAAGGAATGCTGTATAAATAATAAATAAATAAATCTTTAAAAAATAAAGAAAACAAACTATCCTGTGTTTAAAAAACTTAGTAATTCTAGCTTCCTGGGCTCCATTGACACCTGGACATGTATGTACATATCCTGTCCATGTGCATAATACACACAACTACAAATGAATTGTAGAAATATGTAAAATTTAGGGGGCTAGAGAGCTGGCTCGTGGATTAAGAGTATTGACTGCGCTTCCCCAGGACCTGGGTTCAGTTCTCGGCACCCATGCAGCCAGGGTCTGATGTATTTTTCTAGCTCCCGCACACAGCGTGAAAGTGCACAGACATACGTGCAGGCAAGACACTAATGCACAAAATAATAGAAGGGTTTTAAAGAACAAGTATATAAAGTTTTCAGTGTACATTTCAGGAATGTTAAATGTACTTAACTTTGTTGTCCAACATCTCTCAGTCATTTTCATCTTGTAAAAGTGATCTTCATCTGTTTTCTTTTTTTTTTTTTAAAGATTTATTTATTTATTATGTACACAACATTCTTCCTCGATGTATGCCCATCCTCCAGAGGAAGGCGCCAGTTCTCATTACAGATGGTTGTGAGCCACCATGTGGTTGCTGGGAATTGAACTCAGGACCTCTGGAAGAACAGACAGTGCTCTTAACCGCTGAGCCATCTCTCCAGCCCTTCATCTGTTTTCTTAAATAAAGACTTTTGTTTTGTTTTTTGAGACTTCTCTGTATAGCTTTTTTTTTTTTTTTAGTTTTTCGAGACAGGAGCCTGTCCTGGCACTAGCTCTTGTAGACCAGGCTGGCCTCGAACTCACAGAGATCCGCCTGCCTCTGCCTCCCGAGTGCTGGGATTAAAGGCGTGCGCCACCACCGCCTGGCTTGTGTAGCTCTTTCTGTCCTGGAAATTGCTCTGTAGTCCAGGCAGGCCTTGAACTCAGAGATCTGCCTGCCAAGGGCTGGGATTAAAGGCTTGTGCCACCACCACCCAGTGAAAAAGAATATTTTAAATTATGTGTATGTGGGTGTGTGTGTTCATGTGCGTGCAAGTGCTGGAGGAGGCCAGAGGTATTGGGTCCCCCTAGAGCTGGAGTTAATAGGCAGTTGTGAGCCACCCACACATGTGCTTGCTGGATTATAGGGCAGCTTCTCCCTTGTTTTTAATTTTTTGAGACAGGATTATACTATGTCACCCATGTTAGGAACTCACAATTCTGCCTATTCCTCCCAAGAGTAAAGTAGTTCTGTTTTTAATTTTTGAGGAATTAAAAATGTATTTTATGCAATGACATCACAATTCTAGAAAGACTTGTTGCCTGATTTTTATTTTGAGTATGGGTATTTTGCATATATGTCTGTACACCACTTGCAGGCCTGAAACCCTCGGTTATCAGAAGGTGTCTGGTCGGATTGTTAGGCCTGCCATTGGTGGTGTGTGCCTTTAACCCCAGCACTGTGTGTGGAGCCCAGACAGGACTGTTGCCACAAATTCCTGGCCAGCTTGGTCTACATAATATATTCCAGGACGGGCAGGAGTACATAGTGAGAACCTGTCTCCAGTAACAAGCAAACAGACGATTGGGGGTGGGGAGTGATACTGAGGTTTTTCCTGGAGGCTTTCACTAGCAGCACATGCTGTGTCAAACTTGGTACTGTCGCCCAGGGTGGCTCCTGATCCTCAGGCTGCTTCCTCTCAAGTGCTGGTATTATTGTAGACCTGGGCCACCGCTAATCTGATCATAAAGATTGGTCTTTAATTTTAATTACTTTAGTTCTTATATTAGGTCATTGATCCACTTTGAGGTTTGTTTGGTTTTGAAACGGAGTCTCACTGCATTTCCCAGGCTGGCCTCTTAGTCTCTGAATTCAAGCAGTCCTCCTATCCCAGCCTTCCAAGAGGTGGAATTACAAGGCACACACCATTGCAAAACGTGGAGCAGTTATCCTAATGTGTCTCTTCAGAGGTGAAATCTGCCTCTTCTGTGTGTGGGTATCCAGTTGTTCTAGCACTACACGGGATGGGGCTCTACCTCACAGATTGGCACTCACGGTATGGTTTCATTTCTATGCACTTGACCTGTTTCTTTTGGTCTGGATGCCAGTTCACGTTTTGATTACCATAATTTTGTAAGATTCCTAGAGTCAGGCCTGTAACACTAACACTCAGGAAGTGGGGGGGGGGGGTCATGAATTTTAGGCCAGCCTCCACTACCTAGCAAGACCTCATCATCTCAAATACAAAACACATATGCACATGAAATTACCTATGAGCAAGTGTCTGGGGCACACAGGGAGACCCTGTCTTAAAACAAGTAAGATGAACACAGTGGCTCGCACCTTTAATCGTAGCACCCTGCAAGCAGAGGCAGATGGATATCTGTGAGTGTGTGGTCAACCTGGTCTATAGAGAGTTCCAGGACAGCCAAAGCTATGTAGAGAGAACCTGTCTCAAAACAGGCAAACAAAAGATAAAATGAGGAAGAGAGAGGCAGAGATGGGGGAGCTGCTGTGGGATAGAGAAGACATGGGGCTGAATCCTTTGAACTGGGTGTAAAGTGTTAGTATGTACTCATCTGTTTTGAATTGGGTACTGCTTGGTGGTTAGATAGGATCTGGAACTTGGGGGCACACCTATCCCCCAGAGCTTGGTCTCTAAAATCTATGGCCTACCCAGAAAATCATGCATTCTCTAGCAAATTTCACTGACTTCAGATCTGGGGCAGATAAACAACAAAATAAATCTAGAATATCTGTGCTAGAAAGAAAGTAATATTTCACCGGGCAGTGGTGGCACCTTTAATTCCAGCACTTGGGAGGCAGAAGGCAGGCAGATCTCTGTGAATTCGAGGCCAGCCTGGTATACAAGAGCTAGTTCCAGGACAGGCTTCAAAGCCACAGAGAAACCCTGTCTTGAAAAACAAACAAACAAACAAACAAAAAACACCAACTGTGCAGAGGACATGGGTTCAAGTCCCAGCACCCACATGACAACAACTGTCTGTAACTTCAGGATTTGACACTCTCACACAGGCATTCATGCAAATAAAATAAAAATAAATGATTTTTTAAAGGGGGGGGGCAAAGGGGTAAGGATTTCTGACTCTGAGTATGAAGAAAGCCATGGGGCAAATTCAGAATGTGTGATGTGCTGTTCCACGTAACGTACCAGCTGGTTTGAAGTTTTAGATAGCAGCATCGTATGTCTGTCTGTCTTAGTGGTACAGATCTGCCATAATTTAGCGCTCTGGATGAGGCAGGAAGATCCCAAGTGTAAGGTCAGCCTTAGGTGTATAACAAATGTTCCTGTGAGTTGTTAGTTTCTGGAGCACCTATGGATACCAAAGGCCACGGATGCTCCAGTTCCTTGTGTAAAATAGCGACATACCAAGTGCCGCACACATCCAGCTTCCCATAGTCTTTAAACCCAGATCACTTACAACGCCTAAGACAGAACAAACGCTGTGTGAATAGCTGTCTTACTGTATTTTTAGAGGAGCAATGCAAGAAGAGGGCTCCAAATGTTCACTATGTGTGCAGTTTCTTCTTTTCCCAAACAGTCAAGATTATCGTATGTAGAAACACAGCTTCCGTGAATTCAGAGTGGGCCCTGTGAGAGGAAGAGGAAACACCAGCCAGGCAGGGGGTGTGTGTGCCTGGACTCCAGGACTCTGGAGGGGTTAGCAGGAGGGTCAGTACTTGAAGGCCAGCCTCAACTATAATGCAGAGGCCATCCTAGACCAGCTGCGGATCCAACTAACCAGTCAGCTGTGGATGCATGTTTCTAATTCCAGTATCGGCACGTTAAGAAAGGAGCATCAAGAGTTTGAAAACCAGGCTGGGACTAAGCAGTAAGTTGCAGAGTAGCCCCAGCTAACTACTGAGACCCTTTCCCAAAGCAAACAATAAATGCAGGAAGAGAAGTTGTAGGGGAGGAGATGGATTCTAGTGTTTCAGAGAGCTGTTTCTAACCTAATCTGGGGTGGGGGAGAGATTAGATACACAAAGTGCATTTTTTTAATTTTTTTAATGATTTATTTAATTTTTATTTTATGTGCATTGATGTGAAGGTGTCAGATCTCGTGGAACTGCATTTTCAGACAGGTGTGAGCTGCCATGTGGGTGCTGGGAATTGAACCCAGGTCCTCTGGAAGAGCAATCAGTGCTCTTAACTGCTGAGCCATATCTCCAGCCCCCAACACAAAGTGCATTTTTAAGACTGATTTCTAACTATTAAGGAAGAAAGTAAAAGGATGGCACACTTTATCATATACACGAAAGGAAGGTTGGGAACCCTTGGAATTACTGCTGTAACTGTTCCCGGGAGCAGGAATTGCCATGGTTCTCTCACCCTTTGAATCCGGAACTAACAGATATTTTTACAGAGGTGTGGAATTTTTTTTTATTTTATTTTTTGTTTGTTTTTCGAGACAGGGTTTCTCTGTGATTTTAGAGCCTGTCCTGGAACTAGCTCTTGTAGACCAGGCTGGTCTTGAACTCACAGAGATCCGCCTGCCTCTGCCTCCCAAGTGCTGGGATTAAAGGCGTGCGCCACCACCGCCCGGCAGAGGTGTGGAATTTAAGATCTGACATATTGTTTGTGTATCTCTGTGTCCGTGTTTCTGCCCTTTGAGGCAAGGTTTCATATAGCCCAAGCTGCTCTCAAACTTGCTGTATAGATGAGGGTGGTCTTGAACCTCTGATCCTCCTGCCTCTGGCTTCTGAGCACTGTGATTACAGACATGTAGCACCATGTCTGGTAGATCTGGCATTTGTTTGTTTTATGCATAATAACATTTTACCTGCATGTATGTTATTAATTCCAAAGGCGAGAATAAGACCACTGTTTCGTTGGATCCAGAAAGCTCCATTCCTGTCTCTCTCTCCAAATCCTGGCCACTCAAAGAGTTTCTGAAGCCAAGAAGCCCAGTTCTGCATTCTTGGTGGTTAGGGTTAGGGCAGCTTCCTCCTGTGAAGTTGCCAGCCACCCAAGTCCCCATCTAAAGTGGTCATCAGCTTTTGACCACACTTGGGCACAAACCCAGCTTGTGGCGGACACATCATCACCCCTTGCCTCCAACCTATATGATCTCCCTGCTTGACTTCAGGTGTGTGGCTCCTCCGACTTCTGTCTCTGGGACTAGAGAACCCACCTGGGAATGGCTTTGCTCAGATAAACCTGTTTTTACACTTTTTCAGTTCGGCTTGATCTGGCTTACTGCATTAGCAGAGAAACCTATTAACCACTTTCACAATTTGAGCCAAATTTGAAGCAAACTTGATTTTTTTTTTTTATTGAAGTACACCCAAGAACTGGGCAGCTACTCCTACGCTTGGTTAAGAGAGAAGCCCCAAATCCATCTCTTGGGCCCCCCCTTTTTTTTTTTTGGTTTTTCGAGACAGGGTTTCTCTGTGGTTTTGGAGCCTGTCCTGGAACTAACTCTGTAGACCAGGCTGGTCTCGAACTCACAGAGATCCGCCTGCCTCTGCCTCCCAAGTGCTGGGATTAAAGGCGTGCGCCACCACCGTCCGGCTCTTGAGCCCCTTTTAAGGAGTAAAAACGAGCAATTTTATGGAAGAGAGACAACGGGGCAATAAAGAAATAAAAAATGATCTTAAAATGTGGTCACACACCATGTGATTGGGGAGGGGGGAGGGGGACAGGGTATTCTCAAAGACAAATCAAGGTCATGGGTTGGGGAAGGGCAGGTTCCAGGAAACAGCAACTCAGCTCTCACAGTAAATAGAAACTTGTTTCTTTAAGATTTATTTATTATGTGTACAGTGTGAAACTTAAAAAAAATACAGCATAATGGCTCCTGGCTTCACCATGGAGTCAGAAAGGTTCCTCTATGTGTGTGCGACACATTTGTGCCATTTCTCCAGTCATATGTTTATTAATGATCTGGTAGTAGCTATGAAGAAGAGATGACAGGAAAAAATGCGAGAACGAGTATTTTTAAATACAAAGATTTTCTCTCTCTCTCTCTCTCTCTCTCTCTCTCTCTCTCTCTCTCTCTGTGTGTGTGTGTGTGTGTGTGTGTAGGTGTCCTTGAAGGCTAGAAGGGGCATCAGGTTCTCTCTACGTAGACTTATGTGAGCCACATAACATGGGTACGAGGCAGCAAACTGCTGTCTTTTTCTGAAACAGCAAGAGCTCTAACTGCGGAGTCATCTCTCCAGCTCCAGAATGGGTCTTCTGTATGAGATCAAGTTAGTATACGAGGGCAGCCTCTGCTCCATGTTCCATGTATTTCATTCTTTGTTTCTTCATTTCTTTTTTGAGAGGTTGCTGTATTATTTAAGCAGGGTCTCTCACGGAACCTGAATTCACCAATTCAGCTGGGCTAGCGAGCTCCAGGGATCCACCTATCTCTGCCTTCCTAGTGCTTGGTTTACAGATGCATATGCTCCACACAGCTTCTTATTTAGATGCTGGGGTTCAGATTCAAGTTCTCATATTTGTGTAGTAAGCACTTTACCCCCATTGCCTAATAACTGGATGGCCTCGGGCAACCTGTTCTTCTTTATGTGCCTCAAAGTGAAGACAATACCGTCTTTGTAGCACTCTTGTCAGAGATCAGTGCTCTAATCTCTGACAGAAACCTCCGTGTGTTAGCTTTTCCTCACTGTGGTGGACTGAACGGCAATGTCCCCCATTGCCTCTATGTTTGAATATTTGTTTGTTTGTTTGTTTGTTTTTTTTAGTTTTTCGGGACAGGGTTTCTCTGTAGCTTTGGAGCCTGTCCTGGCACTAGCTCTTGTAGACCAGGCTGGCCTCAAACTCACAGAGATTCGCCTGCCTCTGCCTCCCGAGTGCTGGGATTAAAGGCGTGCGCCACCACCGCCCAGCTCCAGCTAGTTTTTAACAACTTAAACTAACCGTTTTCTATTAATCTATGTGCTACTCCAAGGCTCCTTTTCCTCATCTATGAACTTGCTATGTTGCTTCTTTTGAGTCTGGCTCAGACCTCACCCTTCTTCCCAGTATTCTCTCTGCCCCGAAAATCCTGCCAATCAGCTTTTTATCAACAATGAGAGCAACACATTTTCACAATGTACGGGAGGATTATTCCACAGCAAATGTGATGTAAAATATAAATATTTTTTAATGATTTATTTAACTTTATTATGTTTGTTGGTGTAAAGGTGTCAGATCTTATGGAGCTGCATTTTTCAGACAGTTGTGAGCTGCCATGTGGGTGCTGGGAATCGAACCCGGGTCCTCTGAAAGAGCAGTCAGTGCTCTCAACCACTGAGCCATCTCTCCAGCCCCCTATTTTTAGAAAAAAAGCATGGAAAAAAATCTTTTAGATTGAGGGCTAATGTAGAACCAAAAGCATAAACCATAAAAACAAAAACTGATAGCCGGGCGGTGGTGGCACACGCCTTTAATCCCAGCACTTGGGAGGCAGAGGCAGGCGGATCTCTGTGAGTTCGAGACCAGCCTGGTCTACAAGAGCTAGTTCCAGGACAGGCTCCAAAGCCACAGAGAAACCCTGTCTTGAAAAAAAAAAAAAAAACAAACGAACAAAACAAAACAAAAAATAGTTTGTAAGATTCGTTTTTGTTTATGAAGATGTGGGTGTGTCTGTACGGGTATCAAGTGTCACATACGTGTGAATATCCATGGAGGCTAGAGAGGATGTTGCATCTCCTGGAGCTAGAGTTACAGTCAGTCATGAGCTGCCTGGTGTGAGTGCTGGGAATTGAACTCAGGTCCTCTGGAAGAGCAGCAAGTACTCTTAACTGCTGAGTCATCTTTCCAGCCCCTATGCCATTCTTTATATAGGTCCTTTTCTATATATAGGACCTAATACATGCTAGACAAATGCTCTACTACATACACGCACACACACACACACACACACACACACACACACCTCTAGACCTTTTGAAACTATTGAAAGAAAATTTTATATAACTTCTATATATAGTCAAGCTATCCTTCAAAAATGGAGGAAAAGGGGGCTGGAGAGATGGCTCAGCAGTTAAGAGCATTGCCTGCTCTTCCAAAGGTCCTGAGTTTAATTCCCAGCAACCACATGGTGGCTCACAACCATCTGTAATGAGGTCTGGTGCCCTCTTCTGGCCTTCAGGCATACACGCCAACAGAATATTGTATACATAATAAATAAATAAATAAATATTTAAAAAAATGGAAGAAAAGATACAAATTTTTTTTATTTCAAACCAAGAGAAATTTTCAGTGATATACCTATAAGAGATTTATAGCCGGATGGTGGTGGCGCACGCCTTTAATCCCTAAGCAAAAAGACCACCCCACAACCCTTAAGCTCTGGACCAATCTACATGACTTCCTTCTGGGTCACCTGCTCTCTGGTGACACTTTACCCTGGCTGGCTTAGTTCCTCTTTATATCGCCCTTCAGGGCTAATTCCATTTTCCCTCAGGTGTTTCTTGCTTGCGGTCAGAGTGAGGTAAGCCACCTCCTCATAGCTTCCAGAGGTAAACTGGGCAGTGTTAGCTCCCTCACGACCCATCTTCAACATTCCCCTAGACTGGAGACTGGAACACTGAGTAGTTCCCAATCTTTCTAACTTGTCTGTGGCCACTGAGCCATCCAGACCCACCCAGGATGCTGATAGTAGCTTGTTTCCCAGAGCTTCCCTGGGTCCAGACTTTTCCAGGAAGAGAGTGAGTGGATGCCCTTGGTGTCCTCAGGTAGGGTAACCCTTGGCTGCTTTGCTTGTGTTCTCTGGGGTGAAGATGAGAGATAACCAACACAGGCTGGACCAGAAACAGCCTTTGCGTCTGACTTGAAGTTGTGTTGGTCTTGGGTAGCCCAACTGTCCTGAAACTCACTCTGTACACCAGGCTGACCTCCTGAGTGCTGGGATTAAAGGCGTGGGTCACTACCGCTGGCTAAGCCCTCTGTTTCTGAAAATAATATAAATGTTGTACCAAGTAAAGATACCGATCCAAAGTACCTGCCACCTAGTTTCGACAGCTCCGCATTTGGGCCAGCGCTGCTCCCTCAGTACCTCCTATCTGACCAGCCCTCCCCCGCTATTGCGATACTACTCCGACATGCTCTATCATAAATGCTCCAATTGATATCTCGAAACAAGCTTCCTTTTTTTTTTTTTGGTTTGAGTTCAATCAGATTTACCCTTAAATAAGGTCATAATGTTTATGAACTTCTAAGGTTCTATTATGTTCCAGAGCCCTGTGCCCATCTGCAGTGAATCCCCTCTCCCATCTCCAGACAGTCACAGACATGCTTTCTGCTATAGCACTATCTTTGCAGGAATGTTATAAAAATGAAGCCGTGGTAGCCTTTTACAAGCCCACCTCTTAAGACATAACCGTGGTGTCTGGAGAGATGGCTCAGCAGTTAAGAGCACTGGCTGTTCTTCCAGAGGTTTTAGTTTCAATGTCCAGCACCCACAGGGCAGCTCTGCAATTCCAGTTACAGGAGATCTGATGTTTTCATACAGACATATGTGCAGGCAAAATCTCCAATGCACATAAAATACAAATAAATACATTATTAAAAAATAAATCATGGGCTGGAAAGATGGCTCAGAGGTTAAGAGCACTTGCTGCTCTTCCAGAGGTCCTGAGTTCAATTCCCAGCAACCACATGGTGGCTCACAACCATCTGTACTGAGATATGGTGCCCTCCTCTGGAGTGCAGGCATACATCAAGGCAGAATGTTGTATACATAATAAATAAATAAATCTTTAAAAAAAATAAATCATAACTGTGGAGCTGAGCACAATGGCACAAACTTATGCTATCAGCACGTGGGAGGCTGAAACAGAAATGCCATTAGTCTGAGGCCACTCTGGGTTCTATGAGACTCTGTCTCAACACGGCTCCCTCCATAAAAAAATAGGAAAGAAAAAGAAACACAGAATCGTGTACCCCAACCCTGGCTCACTAAATCACAATCTGCATTGGGAACCCTGAGCAAGGGGCACAGGGACATTCTGCTGTGTAGGTTGGTAGTGAGAAGGACCAAGTCTTTTTCCTCCTGGGTCTCACAATGTAACCTAGGCTGGCCTGGGACTTCAGGCAATCCACCTGCATCATCCTGCCCCACCCCGATATATAGTCACGAACTCCCATGTAGATCATTCCATAAGTAATCCTCATGATTTGGCCCTCACCCTGACCACCACCTCCTCCTCCTGAGCTAGTTTCTGGGGATATTGAACCTCTTGCTTCTCAGCCCTGCCCACTGCTCTGTCTTAAACTCCCAGAACTGCACAGGCTTTGTAGATGTCAGCATGCCCAAGGAGATGCTGTCCTGTCTCCCATTCTTCTCCCTTGCTCTGGCTTTCAAGCATCTCATCCCTATGATTCACAAATCCCTCGAATCTCTATGTGTTCTTAGTCTCCTGGCATTATCATTTATTTAAGAACGCAGCAAAGAGAAGTCATGGCACGCAACGAGGCTCCAGAGGAGATTTATTGGAAGAGGAGAGAGAAGGGGCAGAGGAAAGGGCAGAGAGGGGGAAAGAGACCAGTCCCTGGAGTTGAGTGGCAGAAGAGAAAGAGAGAGGGAGAGAGAAAAAAAGAGAAAGAGACGAGAGGCGGGCAAGGCCCACCTTTTAAAAGGAAACCCTTGAATGTGCATAGGGGCGCTCTGAGTGGCGGCAGCTGAGGTATCCTGTCAGGCCAGTACAGATGCCTGGATACTGCTTGCCTTCAGTGGGCCCGAGTGATGTGTCTTCTCAGATATTCACCCTGCACCTTGACTCAAGGCGAGTCTACTTTTTCCCTTTTCTCTGGCCTTTGGCCTAATAACTTTTTTTGACTATTCAGATCATTCCAAGTTGCCTCTATCTTTTTCCCGCTCTTTCACTGGCCTCGTTTCTTCTTAGGGATTAGCTTTGTTGACTCTCGCGTGCTTGCTGGCCTTGGTTAAGTCATGCTGGGGTTGAACACAAAGCCTCCTTCATGTCGGTGGTTTGCAACACAGTACAGCTTGCCCAAGGCAGGTGTTGGGCCAGTATCCACCTGACACGATGATTTGCTTCATGGATTTCTTCATCTAAGATCCAGGCCAAGGAACAGCCTCAGTTTGAGAAGTCACAGGGGCACAAAGGCATGGTTCAGGTACAGCACAAATCAATTCCGGGTGGCTCTAACTAGGGACTGACCAAGCCTTGTGCCCATAGGTTTGGAGGTGTGTCAGTTTAGCCTTGAATCCACAGAGACCTGCCTGCCTCTGCCTCTGCCTCTCAAGTGCTGGGATTAAGGGCGCTCACCTCCACACCCAGCCAGCCTTCAGTTTTTTCCAATTAATCCTGTTTTTTTCTTCTGTCTTTGAAAGTCTCAGCCTCATTATGAAGCTAATCTGGCTTCAAACTTGCAGCAAACCTCTCGCCTCTGCATTCTTTGTGCTGAGGTTACAGGGTCGTTACATCCACGTATTGGATGGGGCTCTATGGGGCCAAGAGCAGTACTTTTACTGGTCTTATCTTATCCATCACTTAATATGGAGAGGCTTAAGAGCTAGATGCCTGACAAATCTTTGCAAGTCAAGTCAGTCAACAGAAGCACGTGACAAAACCCACCATAACCATCTCATGCTCTTCAAGCAAGCGAATCTTTCTACTTTTTTTCCTTGTTATTTTTTGTTGTCGTGGGTATTTGTTTTGTCCTGTTTTTGAGGCAGGGTCTGACGAAGCCCAAGCCAGTCTCAAACTCACCATGTAGCCAAGCATGATCTTGAACTTTTGATCCTTCTGCCTTCACCTCCCAATACAGAGATTACAAGAGTATACTACTACCATGCAGTCTTATAAGCTGCTGAGGACGGAACCCTGGGCCTCATGTGTGTGGCAAGGGCTTGCTAGGCAAGCCTTCTACCAAATGAAGTACACCCCCAATCTCAAACCCACTTAATTTTATTATTCAGTACTAACATTGTTTGTAGTTTTTCAGCGTAGATTAGAATCAGAAGAGAGACACTTCTAGTGGCCATCAAGGGCTTGTCAGCAAACAAAGTATGATCCACAACCATGGTGCCTACTTGTGGCTGCAATGTTTCCTGGCAAGGACCTGCTGCCTGTAGGCCCCACTTTTCTTTCTTTCTTTCTTTCTTTCTTTCTTTCTTTCTTTCTTTCTTT
>JABTXL010005620.1:23001930-23028217 GCA_025134845.1 Neodon shergylaensis | reverse complement strand
TTTCTTTCTTTCTTTCTTTCTTTCTTTCTTTCTTTCTTTCTTTCTTTCTTTCTTTTCTTCCTTTTTTCTTTTTCTCTCTCTTCCTCCCTCTTTCTTTCTTTCTTTCTTTCTTTCTTTCTTTCTTTCTTTCTTTCTTTCTTTCTCTCTTTCTTTCCTTTCTTTCCTTCCTTCCTTTCTTTTATCTTTCTCTTCCTCCCTCCCTCCCTCCCTCCCTCCCTCCCTCCTTCCCTTTCTTCCTTTCTTCTTTCTTCTCTTCCTCCTCCTCCTCCTCCTCCTCCTTCTCCTTCTTTTCTTTTTGTTGTTGCAGGATATAGAACTCAGGTCTTGCACACGATGTACATGTAAATTACAATCAGCCCTTTCCCTCATCCCTGAGCTTAGAGTCTCAAATTAAAAGCAAAGAGTAAGGTTTGGTGGTGCTTGCCATAATCCTATCACTCATGAGGCAGAGGCAAGAGGATCATGAGCAAGTAATGGGTTTCATCATGACATTAACATATAGGCGTTAATCATTTCTTTTGTTGCTGCAACCAAATGTCTGACAGAAGGTTACATCAGGGAGAACGGGCTAATTTTGGCTCACAGTTCATAGAAATATTGTCCGGGCGGTGGTGGCGCACGCCTTTAATCCCAGCACTTGGGAGGCAGAGGTAGGCGGATCTCTGTGAGTTCGAGACCAGCCTGGTCTACAAGAGCTAGTTCCAGGACAGGCTCCAAAAACCACAGAGAAACCCTGTCTCGAAAAACCAAAAAAAAAAAAAAAAAAAAAAAAGAAAAAAAAAGAAATATTGTCCACGATAGAAGGAAAACATGGTGATGGGCCAGTATAAGGCAGGTTGGTCACATTGTGTTGCTGTCAGAGGGCTGTGAGAGGCGAAAGCCGGTGTTCAGCTACATGTTTCCTTCCTTTGGGATGGGTGCCTCTTCTTGCACCTCCTTGTGATTCCATATCCAGGCATGGTGACAAGGTGACATTACTTTTGTCATTGTACATTGTTCTCACCCAGCCCGTCGCCCACTGTTAGACTTGGCAGTCCAGAGTGAACTTGTATCCCTTTTACTTGTTCACACTTCCTGAACTTGCCTGAGAGGATATTGGGAAACTGCATCCAGTTTCATCCAGCGTGTCTGTGGTGGGTGCTAGGCAGTATGTATAGCTGTAAAGTCCTAGCTGTTGTGGCTGCTGCTGCTGCTGGTCTGACCTTGGGAATTGCCAGCTAAGCCAACCCAGCTGAGCAGTACTCTGGCCCAAGAGGAAAACACTGAGAATTTCATCCTTGGTTGGGCACTTTTTGCTTCACTTACTCAGGTGCCTATAGTTTTGTTTTGTTTTGTTTTGTTTTGTTTTTCCCAACAAAGATACTGTGATCTGATAAATGTCACTTGTGGAACCAGAGGAGCTGGGTCCTTCCCATCAGATATTTGCCTAAGTAAATACTATTTCAAAACTGAAGCTATGGGCACGTTGACTCGCTTGCATGGTTGCTCTCCAGAGCCTGCTCTTGTGGCTCTCTATCAATGACTCATATTTAGACCAAAGATATTATAAGGAAACTTGCCATAGAACTGAGCCGGGCTTTGTTCCTGTTGCCATCCCCCCTCCCCCCCTCCCGCTCCCCGAAAACTACAAGATAGCAGAATTGAGTACGAAACCAGAGGATGGTTGCTAAAGCCCCCACAGTATTAATGGAACTCGGTCTTAAAATGGATTGCCTGATAGCTACTGATGTTAAATGAGTACATTATAGTTATTGGAAAAGTGCAGTCATCAGAGAAATTTTGTTAGCGGTCAGCAGACCAGCACTGGTGTCACTGGGGGATTTTCTGACTTTAGTTTTCTCTGCCGCTCATCCACAGCTAATAGCTCACATGGTGTCTGTAATGAGAAGGCGTTGAGTAGATGATGGAAGCATTAAGGCCGAAAACACGGGGCTGGCGTATTGATTATTTCCAGTTGAAATCACTTACGGCTCTGTGCGTTCATAAAGGGCCATTGGTCTTTCCCCCTATAGGCGGCAAGCCTTTCCCCATATGCAACCGGCCATAGGGAATCTTTAGGGATAGCTTGAGTTAGACGTGTGTGTGTGTGTGTGTGTGTGTGTGTGTGTGTGTGTGTGTGTGCCTAGCATGCTCGGGGCCCTGGATTCTATCCCCAGCACCACAGACACAAAAAACAAAGAGTTTTGGTGGGAGAAAGATGTCCTACACAGACCAAGACTAGAAAATAGCTTAGAGCACGCAAGTCCAGTGACGTAAACTCAAAGATGCGCTTTGTGTAAGACACCTTGTCTACCAGTGCCTACATCATTCCGTCCCATATCTCTCTAAGCAGCAGCCCTAGAGCAGGGGTTCTTAACCTTCCTAAGGCTGCGACCCCTTCATACAGTTCCTCCTACTGTGGTGACCCCCAACCACAAATTACTTTTGTTGCTACTTTATAATTTTGCCACTGTTATGAATCATAATATAGATATCTGATATACAGGACAGCTGATACGTGACCACCCCCCCCAAAGGGGTCGAGACCCACAGGTTGAGTGCAGGGAGCCATTACTTGCAGCCGCCATTACAAGATGGCCCCTGGCTCCTGCGGGGCTGGAGTAAACAACTCCATATAAGGTCATAGCCAGTACCACCATCTTGGGCATGCTCAGTGTCCTCAGTGTGCCGGATCTATCAGGGAGCTTGGAGTGGCTGCTGAGACACTTTGACCAATAGGAGGCCTGCACATACCCCTAGTCCCTGTATAAGCAGCTCAGAGCTCGGAGCCCCTCGCCTCCTGCTCTCCCTTCAACCAAGAGGTTCCAATAAAGCTTGATTTGTGAAGAATCCTAGTCTGGCAGGGAGTTTGCCGCAGTTGAGAATCACTGCTCTAGGTCCATTGTCCGCTCGCTTCACAAAGTTATGGCTCTTAGGCTGAGCATGGTGGCTCATGCCTTTTATTCCAGCACTGCATGCAGATCTCTGTGAGTTTGAGGCCTCGAGGCCGGCCAGACTTTGTCTCAAAAAAAAAAAAAAGTATTGCTCTAGTTTAAGAAATACCAATATCATTCTTTGAGATACTGATATTCTCAATTGAGAATAATATTCCTTCAGACTTCACTCTCTTGTGATGACCTCCAGGCACACGGGAAGCTAACAAAACTTTCATGCTTTTCTCTTGTCAACAAACCAGTTTTTGTATTGATTGGAAATCTAAATCTAGCCAGAGACGCTACATAAGAAATAAGAGGGCAACAGAGCTTGCTTTCTCTCACAGTAGGGGACTTTGATTTTAAACCTGAACTGTTTCTGACAATATGTGCTCCGGTAGAGGACTGGAGAGATGGCTCCGCGTTTAAGAGCACTGGCTGCTCTTCCAGGGAACCTGGGGACAATTCCTAGCACCCTGATGGTGGTTCATAACCTTCTATAACTCCAGTTCCAGGGGGGCCAGTGCCCTCTTCTGGTCTCCATGGGACTGCACACATGTAGTGGACAGATGTACATGCAGGCAGGCAAAACACCCATGCTCATAAAAATAAACAAAAAATTAAAAACATAAAGGACCCTGGGGACTGAAAAGAGACGGGTCATTGGTTGAAAGTGCTTGCTATGCTTGATGAGGGTCAGAGTTCAGATGCCAGAACTCATGGAAGAAGCTGGGTGTCTGGTCCATGACTGTACCCCAGCTCCGAGGAGCACAAAAGCACAATTGGTGCTGGGGTGTGCAGACTACCAGGCTAGTCAAGAAATGCAAACTCCCGCCGGGTGGTGGTGGCGCACGCCTTTAATCCCAGCACTTGGGAGGCAGAGGCAGGCGGATCTCTGTGAGTTCGAGACCAGCCTGGTCTACAAGAGCTAGTTCCAGGACAGGCTCCAAAACCACAGAGAAACCCTGTTTCGAAAAAAAAAAATGTGTATTTGGGCTGGAGAGATGGCTCAGAGGTTAAAAGCACTGGCTACTCTTCCAGAGGTCCTGAGTTCAATTCCCAGCAACCACATGATGATATACAACTATCTATAATGAGATCTGGTACCCTCTTCTGTTGTGCAGTCATACATGCAGGCAGAACACTGTATACGTAATAAATAAATAAAGAACAAAAAAAAAAAAAGAAAAGAAAAGCAAACTCCAAGCTCAAGGAGAGACCCTGCCTTAGATAAAGACAGGGCGCCGGAGGAGTGCACCTGAGGCCTTCTAGCCTCTATATGCATGAACAGGTTTGTGTAGCATCCACTGTGTGCATATGCATACAGATACCCTGTCTACATTATCAGTCTTTAAAAAAAGTACATCTATCAACATTTTTACAATGTTAGATTTTTTTTTTTCTGAGACAGAGTTTCTCTGTAGCTTTGGAACCTAATGACGGGGAAATCACTCTGTAGACCAGGCTGGCCTTGAACTCACAAAGATCCACCAGCCTCTGCCTCCTGAGTGCTAGGATTAAAGACCAGCACCAGCACCACCACCGCCCGGCACAATGCCAGAATTTAAACTGATGTATTTAACGCCTATGAATGCATAAACACATTCTATAAGGTGTCCATATATCACACTGCAGACTCTGAAAAATTACAATGTATTGTGGGATAATGCTTTTTTTCTTTTTTCTTTCTTTCTTTCTTTCTTTCTTTCTTTCTTTCTTTTTTTTTTTTTGGTTTTCTGAAACAGGGTTTCTCTGTAGCTTTGGAGCCTGTCCTGGAACTAGCTCTTGTAGATCAGGTTGGCCTTGAACTCACAGCAATCCACCTGCCTCTGCCTCCCGAGTGCTGGTCTTAAAGGTGTATGCCACCACCGCCAGGCTCAGGATAATGCTCTTGTACACTATAAAGATGTGTCACTCATATTGGTTCGGTAAAATGCTTTTTGGCCAGTAGCCAGACAGGAAGTATAGGTGGGGTGACCAGATTAGGAGAATTCTGGAAGGAGAAAAGGCAGAGGTGCAGTTGTCATCCAGATGTAGAGGATGCAAGATAAGAAAGCCTTACTGAGAAAAGGTACCAAGCCACGTGACTAAACACTGACAAGAAATATGGGTTAATTTAAGTTGTAAGAGATAGTGAGTAATAAGCCAACAGTTTATAATTAATATAAGCCTCTGTGTGTTTATTTGGGACTGCATGGCTGTGGGACTGGGCGGGACAGAAACTTCTGTCTACAACATGCGTATGAATATTTTTTTTAAAATATTTATTTATTTATTATGTATACAATACTCTGTCTTGTGTGTATGTCTGCAGGCCAGAAGAGGGCACCAGACCTCATTACAGATGGTTGTGAGCCACCATGTGGTTGCTGGGAATTGAACTCAGGACCTTTGGAAGAGCAGGCAATGCTCTTAACCACTGAGCCATCTCTCCAGCCCCATGCGTATGAATATTTTTAAAAAACTAGAAGGGAGGGGGGAAAAACAAAACTAGAAGGGAGCTGGGCGGTGGTGGCGCACGCCTTTAAGCACTCGGGAGGCAGAGGCAGGCGGATCTCTATGAGTTCCAGGCCAGCCTGGTCTAGAAGAGCTAGTTCCAGGACAGGAACAAAAAAAGCTACGGAGGAACCCTGTCTCAAAAAATAAAAAAAAAATGAGAAGGGAGCTGGATGTGGTGGTACATGCCTGAAATCCCAGGACTCTGGAGGCCAGCTGGGGCTACATGAGACCCTGTCTCAAAAAATTAGAAACAAAAATATTGCAAATTGTAGATAATGCTACAGCATTAACAGGAAACATTTTGACTTTGAGGATCACAATTTGAGAGAAACTGGCACATATAATAATGGTGTTTTATATTGTTAGAATAGATGGATGTGCATGGTCTTTCTTTGGGCGATTACAAGCATGTGTTACCACATCCAATTTATTTTGACCTAAGCTATTGGGAAGAGTAAAACATGATCACTTGAGAAAGCAGTTCTGGTGCTGGACTGTTGGTGTTTGGTATTTGACAGGGAGACATTAACAGCACATTTTTTTCTTTTGTGGCTCTGGCCTGCTCACACTTACTAGCTCATAACTGACCCTAGAAGAAGGCTATTATGTATGCTCTCCTTCTTGGGTTTCAGGAAACAGTGGAACTGGCTCTGGAAAAGGAACAAGGGACAGAAGGTCGGATAATAAAGACACAAGGAATGGTCTGGTCCCTAGGAAATAAAGTCAGGTTTCCTGGTGGAGACCCACAGTTTCTGCCTGCCACGGAGATGGGAATGGCTGTGTGGGTGTCTGTGGAAGACGGACACTAACACACAGCTTACAGGTGCTCCAGTCAGGAGAGAAGGCAGACCCGTCTGAGCAAGGAAACGGCAATCAGTGTAGTTTGCTGTCCAGGGTGTCTGCCACTGTCCTTACCTGGAACTTCCCAAGAAGAAGTCACCGAAAGGAATAAAATGGGTTTCTCCAAGATCTTAGGAACCAGCTGGCTTGTATTTAGAAAGTACAGAATAATCACTGTCGCAAAGTCTTTATGAGTCGATCGAAGGTCATCCGGCCTGAACTCGATTAGATCTAACACACTGGCAGAAAGGGGGTTGTTAATACAACCTACTTCGCGGGAAACCTGCCTGGGTCACCTAATGGGAGACATATGGACACTCTTCTCAAAAGCGCCCGGCACACATAACTGTGTGTACTATAGTACTATGTGTGTATAATGTCCTGCACTTGTGTGTTCTTACCTGCTATACTGCATCCTCTGTGGGTTGGGGTGGCTGAAGGCTTTCTCCAAGCCTACGTTCACATAAACGACTAAAGATGGGTATGGACACACTTAGTACTGCAGAAACGCGCCCCCCCCCCCCCTCGGGGAGTGGGTGGCCCAGGCTGCTTGGAAGAGTCCAGAGAACCTGTTGTTACAGCTTGGAGGATCTTTTGCCCCAGCGACAATAGCGAGTCGCTTTCTGGTAGAGTTGTCCCGCCTTCTTCCTTAAGCGTGAGAACCTGCGTCCCAAGCGCAGTGAAGCAGCTTGCTGAGAACTCCCAAGGAGTCCAAAGTGGTTCGGATGTTCTTGCGTTTCTCCATATTTTACATTTTTACGGGGCGCGGGGGGAGGGGGCAGCTCTGGCGTTCTTTACACAACCTGGACGCAGGCGGACAAGAGCGACACTAAAGACCTTTGCCACCAGCGCGGAACTGGAGAGCCAGTGGTTACAGCCCCGCTTTTCCACCCCCGCCCTTTCGGGCCCCTCTCACGTCAGGTCCCGCCCCCGAGTGGGCGTGGCCGTCCTGCTCCGGGACTCCCAGGGGCGGGGCCGGGGCGGGTGTGCAGCGGCAGTGGCCGGCTGGAGCAGCCGGGCTGGGGAGGCCCGCGGGGAGGCGTCTCATCCGGAGGCTGTCCCGCACCGCATAAAGCAGCAGACGCACAGGGTGCCCCCCCGCAGCCGCTCCGGCCGGTCGCCGCGGCGGAGAAGCTGCTCCGATGCTCCGGAGCGGCCATGGGCGACCCGCACTGGTGGGACCACCTGCGGGCTGGCAGCTCGGAGGTGGATTGGTGCGAGGACAACTACACCATCGTGCCTGCCATCGCTGAGTTCTACAACACGGTGCGGGACGCAGGAGCTGGAGGGCAGGCGGGCGGAGGGAGGGAGCTGTCTCCGTGGCTGCGGTGCCTGGAAGCAGGCAGTGGGTGACCGTGGATGTCCGAGGCAGGAGTCACTCCACGCCCCCTTCTCCCGTCACTGCTCCCAGCTCTATTTCTGCACGCCTCCCCGGTCCCTATCCAGGGCATCTGGGCTCCTCCAGCTCTTCCCGTCATTTTCTTCTGATGGCTCTCTCTATTGTCTTGAGTCCCGTGGTCCGGGAGCCAGGGGTCCGCGTCAACCCTTTCTTCCAGTTTGGGTCAGTTGGGGATGTGAACCCACGGGGCAGCTCCCTTCCTCCCTGCCTAGGATCTTTGTGGTGTGACGCACCTGGATCTCATTGTGCGTTTTTTTTGCGCTGAATACCTGCTTTGGGCGCATTGGGAGAGTGGAGCCCGGGGCACGTCTAGGGACTGGGCCCACTCCACAAGTCGGCCTGCCCTTCCCACTAAACTATGATAATGTCGATCGAATTATTTCTGTCCAGAATCAAGTTAATTACTCTGAGTTCTTTTTATTGTTGCGTTTAGAGTCCAGTTTTGAGCCAGCTCCTGGTGGTGACAGTGATATTTGGGAGTAATAACGGGTGGGTTTTTCTGAACTTGCCTAGCTCCCTGGATATGGACAAGCGGAAATTTACAGAATCCTTGGTAGGATTTTGGTCTTTGTGGGAGGGGAAGGGTTGTGCCTAGGAGAGGAAATGTCCCTGCTTTTTCCCTGTGCCTGTCGCTCGGGACTCTAGTATCCAACGTGACTTTGCATGGTCATTTTTCTGGCTTATCTTTCCTTGCTGTTCAGACACAGAAAACAGGAACTCCTGGTTTGAGTCATTGTGAGTTTGAGATTGTTATTTAGGATTTTTCCCCCTCTTGGATTTCTTGAAAGAATGCCCTCAGCAAGAGTTGCCTGGAGAGATCTCTGGTCTCTTTTATTCCCCATCCTTTAAATTTTTTTTTTTTTTTTTTTTTTTTTTTTGGTTTTTCGAGACAAGGTTTCTCTGTGGCTTTGGAGCCTGTCCTGGAACTAGCTGTAGACCAGGCTGGTCTCGAACTCACAGAGATCCGCCTGCCTCTGCCTCCCGAGTGCTGGGATTAAAGGCGTGCGCCACCATCGCCCGACCCCCATCCTTTAATTTTGATCTCCTCCCCCACCCCGTTTTTGTTTGTATTGCTCTTTTATTCCCATGGTGAAAAGACTAGGCTACTGAGGAGAGAGCTGCCATACTCACATGCTGGTGTATCTGGGGCTACAACCCAGAATTCTCCACTTGCTTCCCCTCAGTGCTAACATACATGGTTGTCCTCCACATCAGCGTCTCTCCTTTTTATATGGCCAGGTTGGTTGCTCAAGGAAACCGGATTTTTTTCTCTTTTCTTTTTTTTTTTTTTTTTTTTTTTGATTTTTGAGACAGGGTTTCTCCGTTGTTTTTTGGTTCCTGTCCTGGAACTAGCTCTTGTAGACCAGGCTGGCCTCGAACTCACAGAGATCCGCCTGCCTCTGCCTCCCGAGTGCTGGGATTAAAGGCGTATGCCACCACCGCCCAGCCAGGTAGGGTATTTTCAACGAGGAGAAACACCAGCGGTAACAAGTGGGAAATTGCTGAGAAATACTAAAGATTTCACCAGAGTTGAAGGAATGACAGATTGGTGTCAGGCTCTTGAACATCCACCGTGGCAGTTCCCTGTGAGGAGTGAGATCTGCAGAGGGAGTCAGCCCTGTCATTAGGTCCGCAAAGCTCTTGCATAGCTGCTCTGTGCCAGGCTTGAACCCGCCCCCCCCCAGTGCTGGAGGAGGGGGAGATGTGACCTGCCTTCCCTTTTCTTCTTCCTTCCCTCCCCTCCTGCCCCCTCCTCTTAGTCTCTTTCTGGCAAGGGTCTTCCTGTATAGCACAGACTGGAATTAAACCAGAGACCCTCATCTTGGTTTCTCAAGTAGCCCGTGCACCTGGATGCTTTTTTCTTTTCAGTCTAACCTCATGGGAGCTGTATACAGAGAGAAGCAAACTCTGTTTTAGGAAAGAGCTACAGTGTTTGCGGCTCCTTAATCTAGCCCATCTGCCGGACAAACTTTTTCTTTGGGATTAATAAACCACCACACTTTTTTTTCGGGGATGTGGAGGGTCGCAGAGGAATAGCTGGTTGTTATATATAAGCCCCTTAAAACATCTCCTTCTGACCGTGGCTCTGCTGGTGTGCTAATGCTACCACAAGACTTTCCTGAACCCTTCTTTCTCATGCATGGGGAATACCAATGAATTGTTGGTGATAAACATCTCCTACGGTCCTCATAATAAAACAGGAGACCTTATTATGCATTTTTTATTTGTGTGTTTTTTTATTTTTATTTTATAAGCCTTTGGTATTTTGCCTGCATGTATGTCTAGATGAGGTCAGATCCCCTGGAACTAGAGTTACAGACAGCTGTGAGCCACCATGTGGTTAATGGGAATTGAACCCAGGTCCTCTGGAAGGTCACTCTTTTTTTTTTTAATTTATTATGTATACAATATTCTGCCTGTGTGTATGTCTGCAGGCCAGAAGAGGGCATCAGACCTCATTACAGATGGTTGCGAGCCACCATGTGGTTGCTGGAAATTGAACTCGGGACCTTTGGAAGATAGGCAATGCTCTTAACCTCTGAGCCATCTCTCCAGCCCTGGAAGGTCACTCTTAACTAATGAGCCTTCTCTCCAGCCCTGTTTATTTTATTTGTTTCAAGACAGAGTCTCACCATGTTGCCTTGGCTGGCCTGGATCTCACTGTGTAGACCAGACTGGCTTCACATTCATAGAGATCCGCCTGCCTCTGCCTCCAGAGTTCTTTTTTTTTTCAAGACAGGGTTTCTCTGTGATTTTGGAGCCTGTCCTGGAACTAGCTCTTGTAGACCAGGCTGGTCTGAAACTCACAGAGATCCGCCTGCCTCTGCCTCCCGAGTGCTGGGATTAAAGGCGTGCGCCACCACCGCCCGGCATGCCTCCAGAGTTCTAAGATGAAAGGCATGTGCTACCTTGCTCATCTCATTTGTTTTGTTTTAAGACAGAGCCTCTCTATGTAGCCCAGGCTGGACTTGAACTCACTGTGATGCCCATACTATGTAGCCTGTACTTTCCTCAAATGCACCAAGATCCTCTTCTCTCTGGCCCCAGAATGCTGGGATTTCAGGTGTGTGACATTGTGCCTAGCTTAATTATTTTGCACAAAACTGGTAATTAGTACCAATGTTGAGAAAAAGTTAAAGGAGTTGAGAAAAATTAAAAGAATTGACAATTAAGGCAGGAGAATACTGGGAGAGGGATCTAGAACGTTTTCACGAGTCTTAGAGGGTAATGGGTGACTAATATGACTTCAGTCAGTACTGGTCACACTTAGTTGTTTGTTGTGTGTTGTGGCTCTGTCGGGTACTCTGCCATCACCACAAACATCATGTGCAATGTATTCCTTAGATAAAGGAGGAAAATCAGGGCCCGTTTAGTTTATATCACTTGCTGAAGTCAAGAAAATGGCAGAGATGGAGTCAGAACTTACCCCTTTTGACTCTGCCAAGAGTTGTAAATTTAAGTGCTTCTGCAAGCTTCTAATATATATCTTATATATATGCACACAGTATATATGTGTATTGTTTAATCAGTGATTAACTTTAGATACCTATGTTGCATTTCTTTTTTCTTTTCTTTTTTTTTTTTTTTTGGTTTTTCGAGACAGGGTTTCTCTGTAGCTTTGGTGCCCGTCCTGGAACTAGCTCTTGTAGACCAGGCTGGCCTCGAACTCCCAGAGATCCGCCTGCTTCTGCCTCCCGAGTGCTGGGATTAAAGGCGTGCACCACCATCGCCCGGCTCCTATGTTGCATTTCAAAATATTCCTTTATACTGTGTGAAGATGTGTCGCTGTGATTGATTTAATAAAGAGCTGAGTGGCCAGGAGCTAGGCAGGAGGAGGTTAGGTGGGACTTCTGTGGATAGAGAGGTCTCAGGGAAGAAGAAAGGCAGAGTCATCTGCTGGGTACAGAAGAGGCAGGGCATGCAGGAGTAGAGGATAAAAGTCATGAGCCATGTAGCAGCACGTAGATGAATAGAAATGGGTTAATTTAAGTTAGAAGAGCTAGTTAGAAGCAAGCCTAAGCTAAGGCCGAGCTTTTGTAATTGCTAAGAAGTCTCCATGTCATTATTTGGGAGCTGGCTGGCGGGATAGAGAAAGACTCCATATGTTACAATTTGGAAAAAAAGTTTACTGGTGTAACACAATCCCGTATGCACAAGGAGGCACAATTACATAGGAGCTCTTCTCAAAATACATGCCACTTCTTCCGTGATGTGGGTTCCATAGGTAGACTACAGATATTATCTTAGGGTCTCGGGGAGGATCTGGTGTGGCCTTGGTCATGTAGACAGCACAGAGGTCACCTGGGCTATTAGTCACCACTGGTCCTAGTTGTGGGAGCTTGGGGGATTCCCCGGCCATACAGATAGCACAGAGATTAGCTAGGCTGATCTCCATTCCTAGCCTTCTGGGTAGAGAACAGGTTATACATCTCCTTTGCAGAAGACACTGCCCTGTATGTTTAACATTCCTGGTTGCCCTAGTGCTTATCTGTGAGTGCGAGGACCTTTGTGCTCCCAGCAGTCACACTGGCTGCACAGAACCACCTTCTTCTCATGCGCCCTGGAACTGATTGGCCACAGCTCACTTGGCCACTTAACTCCTTCTTGATGCTTTATTGTTTCTGCCTTTACTTTATTATTTAAAAAAAAAAACCAAGATCTTATGTAGCGGTTGAGTTAAAACTCCCTATGTAGCCAAGAATGGCATTAAATTTCTTTTTTCCTTGCCTCTACCCGCCAAGTGCTGGAAATGCAGGCATAAGTAGTCATGCCCGGCTTGAAAAGTTCACTGTAAATGCTGATGACTGTTACCCAATGGCCCGCCAGAGAGCGTACATTCCTTCCTCCTCTGTTTGCCTGCTGCCTCCGTCCCTCTTATCACCCATCCTTGGCTTCCGAGAAACACCAGCATCTCTTCCAAGATTCATCACTTAAACCTGATGTGGAGGTGCACACCTTCAATCCTAGCACTCAGGAGGCAGAGGCAGGCAGGACTCTGAGAGACCCAGGCTAGCCTGGTCTAAATAGCAGGTTGCAGGCCAGCCAGGGCTACACTGTTTTTAAAAAATACAACAAAAAGAACCCACTCTTTCCCTTCCCTTGTTCGCCTAGGATACTGTTTTTTAAGTACATGCAACTCTCACGGGATGAATGATCTGAGTTTGTTTGGTTTGGTTTTTAATACAGAGTCTCATGGTATAGCCCCATGCCGCCTAGAATGCATTCTGTAACCCAGGCTGAACTTGTACTCACAGAAATCCTGTCCCAGCATCCAAGTGCTGGGCTTCCAGGTGTGAGTCAACATGGCTGGCACCTTTGGGGGACTCCTGCCACATAGGCTGCTTTGGATAAAAGTGGAGTCTGCTCTGGGACCACTGGGTATGCCCTTTGAAGGCTCTCTTGCTGATCAGTGACTTGGGAAACAGAAATAAACAGGTATTGAAAAAAAGTGAAATATATGCATGAAAACAGCACCTGGCTTCTCACCTCCTCCTCTGTACCCAACAATCACAGTAAGGAAAGCTTTCTTTGTGGGTCCAAGTCTGGGATCCCTCTCTGTTGGACAGAATCTGCCTGGCTGATGGCCTGACTAAGCATTTGTTGCCGTGTGCCTGTCCCAGAAACCAGATCTGGAAATAGTCTCTGGGCTTTGGAGCTCTTAATAATGGCACATACATGTTGCTGAGGTGGTGTTAGCACGCTACATGCAGATGTGTGTTGTGGGGCTGGAAGGGGGGTTGCAAGCAGGCATTTGAGTAGGGGGACCAAACTGATTCTAATTATTTTGCTTGATAATTTTAATTAATTTAAAAAGCATTTCTGCTTACTTATTTTAATTTGTTTATATTTTATTTTATGTGTATGAATGCTTGCTTCTATGTATGTATGCATGTATGTATGTATGTATGTATGTATGTATATGTATACCATGTTTGTGCAGTAATCATGGAAACCAGAAGAGGGCATCAGATCCCCTTGGAACTGGAGTTACCAAGCTTGTGATCTGCTTTGTTGTGCTGGGACCTTAATTTGAGTCCTCTGCAAGTGCAGCCAGCACTCTTAGCTGCTGAGCTAGATCTCTAGCCCTATTTATTAAGGTGTGTATGTGCATGTGTGTGCGTGTATGTGTGTGTGCGTGTGTGTGTGTGTGGTTGTGTACATATGGAAGGCACAGGGCAACTTGTGGGAGTCAGTTCTTTCATTCTATCATTTGAGTTTAGGATAGAACAAGGTCCTTGTGTGTGGCAGCAAGCATCTCTCTTGTCCAATTTTCTTGATTTTTGCAACTGGAAGTTCTGTGCTCTGGAAGCTCCCCCCCACCCCCCAGTCCCTGGCAAACCACAGGCCACCCCCCCTCCCCCCCAGGCAGGACTGGGGCAGTGCAGTGAGGCCTAGGGCTCTGCAGGCAAACAGGAGGCACAGACAGTACGCTTAGCCAGGGTGGGAGTCCAAGGCTGCCCTCGAACCTATGCTCAGCAAGTGGCCTGCCCATGCCTTTGTCTGCACTCCCCGCTTCTATGGGAAAGGCTCGCTCCAATGCGAACACATTGGAATGAGAACACAGTGTGTCCGTGAGATGACTTTGGAACAATTGCTAGATAGAAATCCATGGAGTAAGAAACTCTTAAAGGAAACAATCAATGCATTTTGAAGTTGTAGTTTTCCTCAGTTAAAAAAAAAAGTTTGTGGACAAGGAACAAACCAATTTTTCAAGGGATAACGCAGCAATGACCTTAAAACAATCTCCCTTCAGCTGAACCATCATACAACTTTAGAGACCTTCGTTGTTTTGAATGAGAACTTGTTTCTCAGTAGAGACGGAGCCGCAGAGTCTGTCTTTAGCCATAACTCATTTGTCTTTCCGTATTTATTTTGGTATTCCTTCCTCTTTTTGTTTTGAGAACGGTCACCCTCTAATTTGGGCTTTTCCTCTCCATATATTGGTGCCTTTTAAAGGAATAGTCGCAGCCAGCGGGCTTCTTAGGTAGGCTGTTAAGTAGTTTTCAAAAAATGTGATTTTAGTCTTAATAGGGAGCATGGATCAGAACGGTGTTTATATGTGACCTTAAAAATAATGCGCAGCGTTGGAAAAGGCCTGTAGTCCCAGCACTTGAAAGGCTGAAGCAGCTGCTTGGGATAGTTTGAGACCAGCCTGGGCTACCCAGTGAGATCCTTCTCAAATTGTATGGTATTATTGTATTTAGAAAATACAATAACTGATAAATAATAATGTTGAAGTGTCGTGATTTTACTGCAGGCGCAGTAAATGATTCCATGCCCTCGTGAAAAGCATATGAGCACGTTTGTGTGCGACAGGCATGTGCCTTACTTGTGGTAATGTGAATCTGTGGAGCCGTGTAACAGACAGCTTGCCAGGCATAGTGGCCCTTGGCTAAAGCAAGAACTATTGCTAGACCTTCAGGGGACAGAGACAGCTGGAGTGAAAGTCAGGATGCGTGGCAGAGCAGGCCATGTCGTGAACACCAGTAATCGCGGTACTTGGTAGGTAGAGGAGTTTAAGGTTATCCTTGGCTACCTAGTGAGTTTAAGACCAACCCGCGGTACCTGAGATCCTACCACAGACAAGCAGACACACCCCCAAGTGTATTATATTTCCCAGCGTTATAAAGGAGACTCTAAATTGATGCTCCTTCCCCTGAAAAGATGAGTACACAAGACAAAACAGCAATGAAACCCTCTTGCTCTCTGCGGTTGCGAAGAGCAGTCAGCAAATCCATGTTCACTAAGACGAAAAGTTTCTCAGAACGACGGTGCTGCTGTGTGGGACCCGTCTGCGCTCCTTCTCATGATGCAAAGAAGCAGATGGAGGGTTTGTATCAAGAGCAGGACTTCTTTCCTGGGAGAAGGGTAGAAAGGAGTTTTTAACTCTTAAGATGTTGCCCATGAACATTATTAAGTTGCAAGGGAAAATTATTAAGAGAAAATTATTAAGTTGCAATTCGATGTTTCTATTTCTGCTCTCTCTCTGCTCCCCCTGCACCTTCCATTTCATCTGCTTTTTCCCCTGCCGAATGAAACTCAAGTTTAGATCATGTGATGGGGGTGTGAGCACAGTGTGATGGCCTTCACTGTTCTTAGGGAAGGAAAAACTGGAAGTCTGGATGCGAGCGGCCCAGTTGGAGGAGAAACCTGGGAGTAGCAGTGAGAGGAACCTTCTGGGTCTTCATAGCCCCTTAAAGCAAGGGATGGCTTTGGAAGGATCCCATATATGAGTGCTCTATCTGCATGTGCACCTTCAAGTTGCACGAGGGCATCAGATTCCACTATAAATGGTTGTGAACCATCATGTGGTTGCTCGGAATTGAACTCAAGACCTCTGGAAGAGCAGCCAGTGCTCATAGTCACCAAGTCATCTCTCGAGCCTCATTAGAAGTGAGAAGCTGTGCTCATAGCATGAACAGAAACCTGTGTGTATGCAGTAGGTAAGGTAAATCCCATTCCACATGGGTCTTCCCCCCCCCCAGGCATTGGGGATTGAACCCAGGACCTCCTGCATGCTAGAGTAGTGCTGTACCCCTGAGCTATAGCTCTAGCCCTGACTTCTTTTTCTTTTTAAATATCATGGTTTTTTAAAGTTATTCCTTTTTTTAAAAAAATATTTATTTATTTATTATGTATACGATGTTCTGTCTCTGTGTATGCCTGAAGGCCAGAAGAGGGTACCAGACCTCATTACAGATGGTTGTGAGCCACCATGTGGTTGCTGGGATTGAACTCAGGACCTTTGGAAGAGCAGGCAATGCTCTTAACCACTGAGCTATCTCTCCAGCCCCTAAAGTTATTCTTTATACAATTTCAAAAATTATGTGTCTGGGTATTTTGCCTGCACTTATATTTGTGTACCACATGCATGCTTTGTGCTCATGGAAGTCAGAACTGGGTGTTAGAGCCCTTGAAGCTGGAGTTTCAGATTGTTGTGAGCAGCGAGCTGGAAATGGAACTCTGGGTAACCACTGAGTCATCTCTTCTGTGCCTCATCTTCATCTACTTTTCCCTCCCTCCCTCCCTCCCTCCCTCCCTCCCTCCCTCCCTTCTTTCTTTCTTTCTTTCTCTCTTTCTTTCTTTGAGACAGGGTTTCTCTGTGTATCCCTAGTTGTCCTGGAACTTGCTCTGTAGCCTGTTCTTTTTTTTTTTGTTTTTAAACATTTCATTTATTTATTATGTATACAACATTTTGCCTCCATGTATGCCCGCATGCCAGAAGAGGGCGCCAGATCTCATTGCAGATGGTTGTGAGCCACCACGTGGTTGCTGGGAATTGAACTCAGGACCTCTGGAAGAGCAGCCAGTGCTCTTAACCACTGAGCCATCTCTCCAGCCCTGTAGCCTGTTCTTGAACTCAACAAATATCTGAGCGCCTCTGCCTTCTGAGTGCTGGGATCAAAATTGTGGGCTACCACTTGCCAGTTCACTTGCTTCTTTTATAAATGAGAATTGGTTCTGGGACCTCTGAGAACATTTATTCAGTTTCATTCAAGGCCATCAATCACATATAAAGAATCTGTTCTCTTGTTTTATTATCCTCTTTTCTTTCCCATTCTTTCTTTCCTTTCCAAAGACCGTATCACCTCCAAGGGGTGCCGAAGTTCTGGGTTTTGCTAACACTTTTTTCCCCTCTCTCTGTGTATGTGTGAGTGGCATTTGTGCATGTACAAGTGTGTTTACTTGTGTATGGAAGCCAGAGTTTGAAGTTGGCTGTTGCCCTTAATCCCTTTCTCCTTCACTGTTTGTGATGTGGTCTCTGGTGAGAACTGGAGGTTACTGATTTGGCTACATTCTCTGGTAAGCGAGCCTGAAAAACCCCCTTGTCTCTACCTCCCCTGCATTCGCTCGCATTAAAGCATCCAAGGCAAGCTTTTTTGCATGGGAGGTGGAGAGCTGGGTTTCCAGACTTAAGTCCTCATGCAGGTGTGGCAAGCACTTCACCAACTAAGCCATCTCCCCAGCCCCTGTCGTGACACATTTTATTGGGATGTGACCAGCGTGGCTTCTGAGGTCTGGGGGTAGGCCCTTCTGCTCTGCAGTCTGCATCCAAGTTCAGGTGTCCCCACGGCTCCTTTGTGCCTAAGTCACCTTTCTGGCTTAGCCAACAGGGGTGGTCGCACCTTTCTTTTGGAAACCCTCGTGCCCCTGTCTTTAGTTTTCTCTTTATTTAATGTGCTATCTAGTTTTTTGTCGATCTGAAAAAAGCTAGAGTCATTTGGGAAGTGGGACTGTCAGCTGAGAAGTCTCCATGAGATTGGCTTGTAGGCAAATCTGTAGTGCATTTTTTAAAAAATATTTATTTATTTATTTATTATGTATACAATATTCTGTTTGTATGCCTGAAGGCCAGAAGAGGGCACCAGACCTCTTTACAGATGGTTGTGAGCCACCATGTGGTTGCTGGGAATTGAACTCAGGACCTTTGGAAGAGCAGGCAATGCTCTTAACCACTGAGCCATCTCTCCAGCCCCCTGTAGTGCATTTTTTTAATTAGTGATTGATGGAGAGGGCCCAGTCCCTCGTGGGCGGGGCCACACCTTGGACTGGTGGTTCTGGGTGGTCCAAGAAAGCAAGTAATGGGTGTGTGAGGCCTCTGTACCAGTTCCTGCCCTGCTGTGTTCATACCCTGACTTCCTTCAGTGATGTACAGTTACCTGGAAGTCTAAGATGAAATAACCCCTTTCCTCTCCTGGTTGCTTTGGTCATGGTCTTTATCACAGCAAAACAAACCCTAAGACTTTATCCTGTCTACTTATCCCTGAATTTTTCTGGCAGTACTAAGGATTGAACCCAGGGCCCCACACATGCTGGAGAGTGTTTTATAATTGAGCTATATCCCTAGGTATATTGTTATTTATTTATTTTTCATTTATTTAATTTAGTAAGTGTGCATGTGTGTAGATGCTTGCCCACTGTAGCACATAGGTGGAGGTCCGAGGATTACTGAAGGGAGCTGGTTCTCCCCTTTCACCTGGTGGATGAAATTGAACTCCGATTGTCAGGTTCAGGGGCAAGTGAGCCATCTTGCCAGCCTTGCTCTTTGGATTTTTAAATTTTGAGACACAGTCTCACTAAGTTGCCCAGGCTGGCTGTTAATTCAAGTTGTAGCCGAGGAAGGCCTTTAACTTGAACTTGGGAACCTCCTGCCTCACCTCCAGAATAGCTGGAATTACAGGCATGAGCAATCAGGTCTGGTTCTTTTTACTTTTTCAGAGAAGAGACACCATGACCATGGCAACTTTTTTATTTTTTATTTTTTTCGAGACAGGGTTTCTCTGTAGCTTTGGAGCATGTCCTGGAACTAGCTCTTGTAGACCGGGCTGGCCTCGAACTCACAGAGATCCGCCTACCTCTGCCTCCCAAGTACTAGGATTAAAGGAGTGTGCCACCACTACCTGGCTGACCATGGCAACTCCTAAAAAATTTTAATTGGGGTGGCTTGCTAACAGTTTCAGAGACTCAGCCCTTTATCATCATGATGGGGTGCATGGCTGCATGCAGGCAGACATGATGCTGGAGTAGCTGAGAGTCCTACATCTTGTAGGCAACAGAAAGTCGAGTGTCACACTGGGCGGTATCCTGAGCATAGGGAATCTTAAAGCCCACCCCTGCAGTGACACACTTCCTCCAATGAGGCCACACCCACTCCAACAAAGCCACACCTCCTTAGTGCCACTTCCTATGAGATTATGGGGGCCAATTACATTCAATCTACCTCAGTGGCACACGCCTTTAATCCCAGCACTTGGGCAGCAGAGGCTGGTGGATCTCTGTTGAGCTCAAGGCCAGCCTGGTCTACAAAGCAAGCTCTAGGATAGCAAGGCTGTTACACAGAGAAATCCTGTCTCAAAAAACACAAACAAGCAAAAAAAGGTATGTTTTTATTACTATTTTTTGAAGATTTACTTGTTCTATATCATATGTGTGACTGTTTTGTTTCCATGTGTGTATGTCCACATGTCTAGCACTTGAGGAAGTCAGAGGAGAGTGTTGGATCTGGAGTTATGGACAGTTGTGCACTGTCATGTGGCTTCTGGGAACTAAACCTGGATCCTCCATAAAAGCAGCAAGTGCTCTTAACCGCTGAGCCGTCTCTCTTGGCTTCGTTTTATTATTCTTAAGTGTGTGTGTGGTGTGTATGTGTGTGGTGTGTATGTGGTATGTGTGTGTGTGTGTGTGTGTGAGTGTAGTGCCTTCTGAGGTCAGAGGCATGGTATCCCCTGGAGCTGGAGTTCCAGGCATCTGTAAGAACCACCTAATGTGGGTGCTGTGAACCCTGGTTTCTGCAGGAGCAACACGTTTTCTTAACTGCTGAGTCACTTGTTTTGCTTTTTAAAGTCTTTTGCGATGTGTTCCTCCCACCTCACCTTCGGACTAAAGCCAATTTAGACTTAGATGTTATCTTTACATTCTGCGTGCACAGGCCAGGACCAAGAGCTTCTCATTCAGCAACTGGAGATGATGCTTAGGAACTGAATTCAAGCTGGAGAGATGGCTCAGTGATTGAGAGCACTGGCTGCTCTTCCGGTGTGACAGCTGACAACTGTCGGTAACTCCAGGGGGATCCAACACCTTCACACAGACATATGTGCAGGCAAAATACCAATGCACATGAGATAAAAATAAATAAAAAGGAGAGAAGGAGAAAGAGAGAGAGAGAGAGAGAGAGAGAGAGAGAGAGAGAGAGAGGAAAAGCAAGCTGACTGTCTCTACCATTGTATACCTTCTAAGAATGGCCTTGCTTTAGAAACAAGCAGCAGGGTATACTATGTTTCAGTGTGAATCAGAACCCTTGTACCCCACTGGGAGGAGTGTAAGACAAAGCAAAAAGCCTCAAAAGCCTGCTATTGAATGTAGAATTACCAAGCCACCAGTACCAAATCTGGTCCTGCTCCTATAGGAAATATTTTTAAACACAGTCGCTTATACATCAGAAGGTTCTCACAGTTAGTTCTACAGGCTGCAGACACAAGACAGACGAGTCAGTCAATTGTACTCTGGTGAGGGTATTGTCTCTCAGCTGCTGCCCTTGCCCTTTTCTTTCTGTTTTCCCATCCTCCAACTCTCCCTCCCCTTCTTCCTCTTTTTTATTTGGGGGGCAGGGGCTTGCGGGTGTTGGTGAGTCTGTTGATTTAAGCCAGGGCCTCACAAATGCCAGGCAAGCATCTTGCTGAGATGTATTTCCAGCTCTTCAGACTTAGAGTGAGGTTATAGAACTGTGTTTTACAGTCTGTCTTCTAAGCACAGGGAGATGTGACTATCCCAAACTGAGACTTGTTATATGTGTGAAATTTACACTGGGTTTAAAAGCTTGGGTGTGAACCAAAGGATGTACAATATTTCATCACCATTTTTATTAAGATTGTTTTTTCTTTTTTATTAAGATTTATTTATTTTATATGTACGGGTGTTTTTTGCTTGCATGTCTGTCTGAGCACTACACCTGTATATTGTCTGTGGAGGCCAGGAGAGGGCATCAGATCCCCTGGAGCTGGAGGGAAGGTTGTGAACCCCAACATGGGTTCTGGGGATCAAACCCAGGTCATCCGGAAGAGCAGCCTGTGCTTTCATTGCTGAGCCATCTCTCCAGTCCCTGGTTTATTTATTTATTTACTTATTTGTTTGCCTAAATTCAACTAATCCAATTCACAGTCCTCCAGCCTCAACTTCTCCTGAAGTTGGGATATGGGTATAGGCTACCTTGCTAAACTAATGATATTTTAATAGTGATTACATATTCAGGCAATAATATTTATATTATATTACATTAGATAAAACATTATTATTATTTTTTAAACAGTTGAGTGCCTCCTAGGGACATAATAGGTTTAAGCACAAATAAAATTTACAAACTAAATACAATTTGCTTTCCTTTTTTTTGGAGTACAGGTTGGGGGGCAGGGTGGGAGATGGTGTGGTGGGGGGCAGAGTTTCTTATCACCCAGGCTCCTCACGTGCCTGAATCTATCCTTGAACTCCCAATCCTCCTGCCTCAGATCTAGTGCTGGTGTCACGAGCCTGCACCACCACGCCCAGTCAAACAATCTTATTTCAAAGCTGGGAAGAAGCATACAAACTTGATTTTCTTCGAAGGATAGGTTTTGATTGGGATGAGACAACTGACATTGTGACTTAGAGACCCTGCAAGAAAGAGTTGCTGTCCTCGTGCGGAAAGCAAGGGTTACTTACTGGCTCTTTGAATCAGGCGAGGAGTTTTGGAACTTTTCATAGATCAAAGTATTCATGTTCTTCTCCCTCCAGATACTGTGAATTGACCCCAGGCTTTGATGCTAGGCCAGGGTTCAACCACTGAGGTGCACCACCTCTAGTCTTGACAGTGCTGCTTACAGTTGCTCCTATGATCCAAAGAGACAAGGAGCCCCCAACATGGACTTTAAGATGGTCTGTCTTTACCCCCACTGCGCGTCTTCAATTTAAAGACTGCAGAACGTGCACAAGATGCATGGAAACATTCACCACGCTTTGCAAAGGACACGCTTGGAACAAGCATTCTTTATGCTTTTACTTACTATTCATCTCCCTTCCAGATCAGCAACGTCTTGTTTTTCATTTTACCACCCATCTGCATGTGCCTGTTCCGCCAGTATGCGAAGTGCTTCAACAGCGGCATCTACTTAATATGGACTCTCCTCGTTGTAGTGGGTAAGTGGAGTCATGTGGGAGCAGGAACTGAAAGGGAGGAAGTGGGACCCAGAATGTTTCCTGTCCCTTTTGAACATAATGTTTTGTAAACCAAAGTCACTCTGACGCCTTAGCCATTGCTCCGCTGATGCCAAAAGGACTCGGCTTGATAACAAGGCTGCCCGTAGCGATCACAGACGGGCACTCAGCGTCTGTGAGCAGCCACTGGTGGCGTGCCAGGGTGGTTTTCTGAGAACTTCTGAAGAACCCCTCAAACAATTGAAGTCTGATGAGATGTGGTTCCAAGGGACTTAAAGAAAGAAAAATATTTAGACGTTAGGTCCCTCATTGTTCGGTGAAATATTTGTGTGATTTCCATTTCCTCTCCGGCAGTTTGGGAATTCTTTTTTTTTTTTTTTTCTTTTTTGGATGTTTGGGAATTCTTAACAGGGAGATAGCATTGACTTTTATTTACTGCCTGTTATCGTGAAGGTTCAGAGGATGGAGACAGAGTGTGCTTGGCCGTGGAATTCTTTCTGTTGTGATGTGCTGACGTTTGAGCCCAGCTTGAAACCTCCTTTCTAGCCTCCAGGCCTGTAAGCCTGACCTCTTGAGTCCCCTCCCCGAGAGGTAGAGCACTCTGGTGGTTCTGATGGCACCCGGAGAAGGGTTGTCTGTGAGTCTGTTCTGAATTACTTTTTGTTGGCCATGATCGTTTCTAGGAATTGGATCTGTCTACTTCCATGCAACTCTCAGTTTCCTGGGTCAGATGCTTGATGAACTTGCCATCCTTTGGGTTCTGATGTGTGCTTTGGCCATGTGGTTTCCTAAGAGGTATTTACCAAAGATCTTTCGGAATGACAGGTAAGCTTGTGCTAAAGACTTTTTTTTTTGCTAGATGTGGTTACCAATGCAACACGCTCATCAAGTTAGCAAAGTAATACACTCAAGTTAACCAATGCAACATGCTCATCAAGTTAGCAAAGTAACACACTCAAGTTAGCAATATAGTACGCTCATCAAGTTAGCAATGTAGTACGCTCATCAAATTAGCAATGTAGTACGCTCATTAAGTTAGCAATGTAATCACTTAAGTTAGCAATGTAGTACACTCATCAAGTTAGCAACATAATACGTTTATCAAGTTAGTATAGTAATACACTAATCAAGTTAGCAATGTAACACACTCGTTTTAGCAATGTAATATGCTAATCAAGGTAGCTATGTAGCACACTCATCAAGTTAGCAATGTAACCACTCATCAAGTTAGCAATGTAACCACTCATCAAGTTAGCAATGTAACCGCTCATCAAGTTAGCAATGTAACCGCTCATGAAGCAAATTACTGCATGAGTGAACTCAGCTAGCAATGAGCTCATCATACACTTGCTTATTGTCCCCGGAGTTTAATGATCAGACAATACAGTTGATGGATAAATGGGGAAAATATGAGCTCACATATACAAGGAGAAATCCCTGGGGAAGAGCTGATATTATGGTAGAGGCATAAAGTCAGAGATCTGATTTCTGTGATCTGAGCAAGAGTGAAACCACTCTCAGTGGAAGAGAAAATTTTGGGTGGTATTTCAAAGCCCCTTGGTTCCTTCCTAGATTATGTCCTTGAGTGCAGTCCTATCCACCAACTTCATACACATGAAGGAGGGTTCATGCTCTGGTTTTGCTGTTGCAGGTATAGAGCTAGTTTTGGGTTGGATCATATTTTATTTTGCTTTTTATAGCACATACAGATACATTCTATTGTACTCCTCTCTCTCTCTGTGTGTGTGTGTGTGTGTGTGTGTGTGAGAGAGAGAGAGAGAGAGAGAGAGAGAGAGAGAGACAGAGACGGGTGTGTGTGTGAACGAGAGAGGGAGAGAGAGAGAGACAGACAGAGAGACTTGGGGTGTGTGTGTGTGAATGAGAGAGAGAGAGAGAGAGAGAGAGAATGGAAACCCAGAACTTCAGGAAGGGATGCATTTCAGCATCCATTGTGTTAGGATTAGATGGTTATTAAGCAAGCATTTTCGCACACTATTTTATACTGTGTGTTTCTCTCAGCCCTAAGATACAGCAGTAAACAGAGCATGAGTGTCTTCTTCTAGTGCACCTCCACCGAAGCTGGGACGAGGGCAAGTGCACACACAAATGACAGTGTGATGGGTGCCGTGGTGGGAATGGAGCTGGGCTGTGCCAGCGACACAAATGTGCTATGCTCACTTCCAGCTTGATCAGGGGAAGCCCATCTGAGAAGCTGTGCGAGGTTCTTCTCACTGGGAGGCACAGAGTCAATCAGCCTACTGAAGAGGAGAAATGTACCCAAACACGTTAAACACACATCTCTACAGGATATCCTATTCTGTCAAAATACACACAGCATAGGGATAACCACTTTAAAATTTTTGGAGTCAGTGAAGCAAGCTCTGCCTGACTAGGGAAGAGTTTATCAGAGCAATAAAACACACAATGACGACTCCTGTGCCGTGTTGGAAAGGGGCAGGAGCAATGCAGCTCTTAAAGATTAAGATTTGGGGGACTGGAGGGATGGCTCGGTGGTCAAGGACATGGACTGCTCTTGCCAAGGACGCAAGGTTGACTCCCAGCACCCATGTCAGGCAGTGCACAATGGCTTGTAACTCCAGCTCCAAGGGCATTCAACATCTCTGGCCTCTGTGAGCATCTGCACTCATGTGCATAGAGCCATACACACAATTAAAGATAAAATAAAGAGAAAAAGATGAAGATTGTTTTCTGAAGCGTCAGTGTGAGGAATGTTTTGTGGAAATGCTTCAGAAAGCGCCTGGTACAGTTGTGTGTATGCGTGTAATATCCTATTTTAGGATCAATCAAGCAGAGTACATATATGCATATTTATATACATGTATCAAACAAACATATATTCATTATTTTTAAAAAATTTAAAGATAAAAAAGAAAAAATTAGGGATGTATTTATTTTACTTTATGTATATGGGTATTTTGCCAATGTGTGTGTCTGTTGTTTGCTTTTGAGACAGGAACTTATGCATTCCTGGCTAAACTAAACTCACTAGGTAGATGAGCTGGACCTTGTACTCCTAATCTCCCTGCCTCTACAAAGAGGTAGAGAGAAAATGTTTCTTGTGAATTAATCTTTATCCTTTGAAATAGAACTTGAATAGTATTATTTCTGAATATAATATTAGAAGTACCCTCAAGGAAGTAATTTATCAAAAAAAAACCTGTGAGGAAGGGCAAGTTGGTAGACCTTTATCTTGTCTTCTAATGAGCAGAGAAAGTATGCTCTAAGGCCCTCCCCCTTCCTTCTTTCCTCCTGTCTCTGTCTGTCTGTTACGGGGCATTGAACACAGGTCTTTGCACACACGCTAACACTGAACTACATTCCCAGCCCCAGAAAGTGTGCTTTTCAATGTGCCCAGCAGCTGGGCCTGATGGCACATGCCTTTAATCCCAGCGCTTGGGAGACAGAGGCAGACAAATCTGAGTTTGAGGCCAGCCTGGTCTACAAAGTGAGTTCCAGGACATCCAGTGTTACACAGAGAAACCCTGTCTTTAAAAAAAAAATCAAAAACCAACAAACAAAACAAACCAACAATGACAACAAAAAAACCAATGTTCCCAGGTTGCTGTGGTGTCCCCAGAGTGTCCTGTAAACTTGGTCTGTCTCAGGAGAAGCCCTGTAAGGGGGAGGGACCAAGAACATGGGGGCAATGTCACTTGTAGGTGAGGATACCAGCTCCTGGGGTACCCATCAGACACCTTGGGCATTGCACTCTGCAAGACTTAGGGATTGACTGAATTGAAGCAACAAGGGAATAAAGAAATGACAGACACACAGACAGAAAAGCTGGGATCCAGTTGGTCATGGGCTCCAATGCACCAATAGTGGTGGCAACGTGGAGATTCAGTGCCTGTCTTTCATACCTCTGACTAGACGAGACAGGATTAGTATATACAGCTGAGGCAGGAGGCAGGGTTAGTATATACAGCTG
>JABTXL010005620.1:22989211-23001920 GCA_025134845.1 Neodon shergylaensis | reverse complement strand
GCAGGGTTAGTATATACAGCTGAGGCAGGAGGCAGGGTTAGTATATATAGCTGAGGCAGGAGGCAGGTTTAGTTAATCTTGGCAGGAGGTCTCTGGACAGGAGCAGTCTCAGGCTGTAAATAGAGAGGAGGAAACCATTGTGGACGTGTTCTGCACACAGTGTCAACATCCATACATGGACCGGGGAAGACTTTGCCATTTCCTGAGTTTGACCCAGAGAAGGCTTTTCCATTCCTCTGAGTCTGAGGCATTGTGGTCCTTGACTTGACCATGCTCATGTCATCAACAGACATGCACTCACGACGTGAACAGCTCAGTACACTTTCTGGTGTGTGTTAGTTTCTGCATTAAGGAGCCACTTTCCCCTAAGAACTCCTCTTTCAGAGTTTGGGATGTGAGTGAGACACTGAAGAAGTGAGAATAAGGATTTTCTCAAGTTGTAGCATTCTGTAGTCCTAGGTTGAAATTCCAAGCAAGGTTTGATTCTCTTAGCTATAGACGCCTGCCTCCCGCACCTTCAGTTCATGCAGTAGAGCAGGGAGTGTTTACACGGGAGGAAAGGAAGCGGGGTGTTGATGTTGGTAACTGAAACCTATCATCTTAATAATGAAAACATTGAGCAGCGACGTCGGGAACTCACACGGGACTATCGTAGCACGGTGCAGTATTGATCTAGGGATGATGTGAGCCCTGGGCCTTGGGTGTGGGGAGAGTCATTTGGAGGCTGAGGACCACAAGTCCTTTCCTGACGGGATGGGGTTGAATTCCTGCTGCTGGTGCTTAGGAACTGGGTGACCTGGCCTGCTATCTCCTAATCTGTAAACTCCCCCAGGGCTGAGATCACACACACACACACACACACACACACACACACACACACACACACACCTACCTAAGGGAATCAGAAAAATGAGAGATGGGTATGGGTGTAGTTTATTACAGAGCCCTTGTGTAGCGTTCATTGGGCTTTGAGCTTTTAGTCTTAGCACGGAAGATAATGCTGTCTATAGGAAGTTTTCATTAAACCAAATAGGATATAATTGCTAGGTTAGGAAAAGACAGGTTCTCGTTTTACGTAGAAATCCCAGGACTTTTTAGAATATACACTCAACTACTGATGGCTATTAATAGCTTTAGGTATTTTTATTTTCAGACAAGGCGAGGAAAAAGGGTTATTACAGGCTGATGAAATGCCCTTCCCAAATAACCCCTTACATGTGCACTTATGAGCACCTTCTACAAAGCCTACAGCCAGCCCTCATTTCGTCGTCCACCTAATTCTTAGAATCTTGAATGGCTAGGGCGCAGAGTAGGCCCTGCCTGTCTTAGCATACATAAGGCTAGCAGTGTAAATTCTCTGGCCCTCAGTGCCTCTCTTCAGAAACAACAGGCGTGAGAGAGCTCTCCGAAGCCCTTCCCAGGCCAAGTGTTGTAGCACCACGACATAGCAAGGGCACTGGTTTAAGTAGGTGATGTTTCCGCCATGATCACTGAAACCACTGAGTCCTAACCGTCTTACGAGACATCTCGGGAATTTGCGGGCTTGGTCTTTATCATCCAGAAATGATGGCAGGTTTTATCCTCCAGAAAGTCCATCTCACTTTGTGGGAGTAGAGGTGACATTTCCAAGTACTAAATATAAAATCAGGACCAGTAGAGGTTGAAATCCTCCCCTTTAAGGGGCAGCTAATGGTAACAGTGTCAACATCCTCGTGAGATAATGGTAAGGAAGTTGGGTTGCTAGATTTGGGTTTGGGGAATACAGAAGATGGGGATGCTAAGAGTTCCTACACTGTGTGCTCTAGCATGAGATTCTATGGGCTGACAGCTCAACACAGGACCAAGGTAGGGACTGCCTGCCATCAACAGTTAAGAACACACACTGTCGGGGCCCCTCATGCCTGGAAATTTCTAGCTCTCTCATAGCTAGGGCCTGCGGTGACTCTTGCTTGGGTTTTGCTGGGCCCGCTGACTTTCTGTTGGCCATGTGACCTCTGTTTACTTTGACGAGTTGCAAAATTGTGTGCGCGCACAGGATGTCCTCCTTGTCCAGTACATTCCTCCACTCCCTCTGGACCTATGTGGGGAGGTGTCTGCCACTGCCTCCTAAGGCATGCGCCTTTAAACTATTTGGCAGTATTAAACGGAACCTTTGGGGATTGTAATGGCTGTCTAGCCTGCTCGCCTTGAGAAGATATCATCAACGTTAATTTTTTTTCCTGTTCTGTTTGCTTTGTTCTGTTTTATTTTGAGACATGATCACACTCTTAGTCTAGCTGGCCTCAACTCATAGTAATCCTCCTGCCTCAGTCTCTCAAGTGCTGGGATTACAGATATGAACCCCAATAGCCAGCTTAATAGTAGTGATATTATTAACATAGTATTAACTCTTACACAGCTGGTGGTAGTGGGTCTTATTGGCACAGCACCTAACCTGGACCCTATATTAAGTGCTGAAGGGCTCCCAAGAATGCCATGGGTGTTAGCTGTTCAGTTTCAAGTTGGAAAACTCGAGGCGTTAAGCTTCTTGCTGAGGGCTCACAGTCATTGCAGTGGGGCTGGATTTGTGAGTACATCTGCCCCGTCAGAAACATCAGTGTTTTCAAACATTGTATTCCTCTTTCCAACTTGTGCTTGAATCCTAAACCACTGGGTATGGGTGGCGACATGCCTTGAAAATTTGCTTTCTTTCCTCACCTCTTCCCTCTGTCCCCTCTCCTTCTCTTTCATTTTTTCTTTCAAACAAGGTCTCCTGTGTCCCACGCTGGCTCCAAACTTGCTAGCCGAGGACGACTTTGACATTCTAATTATCACAAATACGCATGACTACGCTTAGCTTTTGAGATGCAAGGATGGACCACAGCGCTTCATGCATGCTAGGGAAGAACTATGCTAACAGTTATATCTCCAGCTTCTGAGCCTCTGGATACATTTCCAATTGAAGAGGAGAGGGTATAAAATAATTCATAGAGCTGGGTGGTGGTGGAGCATGCCTTTAATCCCAGCACTTGGGAGTCAGAGGCAGGCAGATCTCTGTGAGTATGAGGCCAGCCTGGTCTACAAAGCAAGGTCTCAGGGCAGCCAGAACTGTTACACAGAGAAACCTTGTCACAAAAGCAAAACAAAACAAAAACCAAAAAACAAAACAAAAACAAACAAAACAAGAACAAATTCATAGACAGAAAAACTGGCAATGAAGACTGAAGGGTAGAACAATGTACAGCTCTGGGGTACGATGAGCTGGTAAGGAAACACTTGCACTTGTCCTGTGACCAAGAGAGGAGGGAGAAGGAACAGAGAGAAGAGCAAAAGGCCTTAGACTAGGTGTGTCAGAAGCAAGGAGAGCTGCCCAGTGCCCCAGAGGCCATCCGTGTGCTCTGTGCTGGTCGGGCTGTGTCCTCAGGCTGGACAGGCAGCTTTGCTTCCCGTAGCTGAAGAGCTCTGGCCTGTCAGGAAGAAAACACGAGTCTCCTGAGCATTTGCGGCCTGCTTCCTCTCACGTGTGCCGGTTCCCCTCCGGTTCAGGGTTACAAAGCCCGTTCATTCCAGTCAGAGGGTTGGCAGCTTGATCAATGATTTCCTGTGCCTCAATGAGAAATGCTGTTTCTCTTTAGAAGATAAATTTGTGCTTCGAGGGGTCGATGCTCTTTGATTTCTTTATAATAGAACTTCATTCCGATCAGTTTCCTAACTGTGACCTATTCTGGGGCTCTTGGCCAAAACAAATTCTGCTAAAGACAAAGAACAGAAACTGCAGGAAAATGGTGCTCCTTAGTTTAAGTCATGGATAAGGCTCTATAGATCAGGAAACAGGGTCCCAGGAGGGAAGAAGTGTGTCTAGGATCACGTCGCCACTTCTGGCTGGCTCCACTTCCCTGCAGGCTGTGAGAAGAGTGTCAGGGATCTGTCATGTTTAAAAACTTGTCAAGACAGACTTCCAGTTCACGCTAGACATAGAGGCTGCCAGGAAATACTCAGCCTATTTGATTCCCGCCCCCCCCACCCCAACTTTTAGTTTTGTAGGTTGGGCACACAGGATTTGTTTTCTTTTCAAGTAGTGACGCTTATGCTTTATTAATGGTCTCTGATTGTCTCATAAAAGTCATGCATGATGACCTGGTAGAACAGGGCTTGGCAAGGTTCAGGGCTAAATGGGTTCTGTGAAGTTTTATCAGCACGTCGTACACATTTCTGATCTTATCTGTACAAAGGCAAAGTTGAGTGGCTGTGGCAAAGAGCTCAGGGTTTGCAAAACCTAAAATGCTCTCACCCTTTACAGATTTTTTTTTGAATTCAAGAAAGGGTTTTTGTTGTTGTTGTTTAAATTTATTTTATGTGCCTTGGTGTGAAGGTGTCAGATCCCTTGGAACTGGAGTTACAGACAATTGTGAGCTGCCATGTGGGTGCTGGGAGTTGAACCCAGGTCCTCTGGAAGAGCAACCAGTGCTCTGAGCTGCTGAACCAGCTCTCTAGCCCTGAGATAGGACCTTAAAACATGCCATGTAGCTGAGGCTGGTCTTGAACCCCTGATCCTCCTGTCTCTCCCTTCCAAGTGCTGGAATTACAGTCCTATGCCATTATGTCCGGTTTATAGGAAAAAGTTTGGTCAAGTCCTATAGACGAACATCTGAAGAAACACAGTTAAGGAAAGGGAACTCATTGTCCGTGTCTCTCCCGGAGAGTTAGGTTGATTGTGGCTTAACCATTTTCACAGCTAAATGTTTTCAAACTCTTCGATTTCCCAACAATCAGCTCCTGGAAGGAGAGTGGATGGCCTTTAGGTCTGGTTCATCTATGACCCAATAATACTTAGTATAGGACATAGTTCTCAACCCCATAGGTCATGACCCCCTTAGGGTCACAGCTCAGATACTTACATTATGATTCACACATAACAGTAGCAAAATTACAGTTATGAAGTAGCAACAGCAATAATACTATGGATTGGGGTCACCACAGCGTGAGGAACTGTCTTAAAGGGTCACAGCATCAGGAAGGTTTGAGAACCTCTGGTGTAGAGTTCTCAGCTTGCACAAATATGCCGGCTGCACCTTGCCAATAGTAACAAGCGATGGGAGAACACTTGCCCAACCTCCACAAGGCCCTGGGCTCAGTCCTCAGCTTGGGGTTGGGGAGCATGGTAAGTAAGCAAGCAAGATCTCCTTTGCTAACAGATTTGGTTTTGGTTCCACTGATTCAGGGGCAGGTTCAAGGTGGCCGTGTGTGTCCTGTCTGTAGTTGCAACATGCCTGGCATTCGTCAAACCTGCCGTCAACAATATCTCTCTGATGACTCTAGGCATCCCATGCACTGCCCTGCTCATTACGGAACTGAAGAGGTGAGTGCCATTCTTCCTGTCTTTAGTTGCCTGGGTAACCACTTTATTCTGGGAAGTTGGAGATGAAGACTTCAGGTTTATAAGCTGAAGGTTCTTTTATTTTTAAAATACATCTTTACATTTATCTATTTTATTTTGCGCATATGTGTGTATGTCTGAATGTGTGTATCGCACCATGCGCATGTACCAGGAGTCCTCAGAGATCAGAAGAGTAGTCCAATTTCAAGAACTGGAGCCACATACGTTATGAGCTGCCTGACCTGTGTGCGGGGACCAGATCTGGGTCCTCTGGGAGGAGCAAAGTGCTCTTAACTTTGAAGCCATCTCTTCAGCCCTTCCAGAAACATGTTCTGTGTGCTGGAAAGATGGCTCAATGGTTAAAAGCACCTGTTGCTCTTCCAGGGATCCTTGGTTTCATTCCCAGCATCTCCACGGCAGCTCCCAAGCATCTGCCACCCTCTTCTGACCTCTGCAGGCACTGGTCATGCACGTGGTGCATATACGTTTAGGTGAAACATTCATACACACAAAAGAAAAAGAATGAAAACGTATTTTATTTTAGGTCTTGGGTGTGGTCTTCTAGCCACAAAATACATATGATCACTGATCTCATTTTAAGATTCGATGAGGCTGGGCGGTGGTGGCGCATGCCTTTAATCCCAGCATTCGGGAGGCAGAGGCAGGCGGATCTCTGTGAGTTCGAGACCAGCCTGGTCTACAAGAGCTAGTTCCTGGACAGGCTCCAAAACCACAGAGAAACCCTATCTCAAAAAACCAAAAAAAAAAAAAAAAGATTTGATGAAAATGTTGTTCTTGCTGTAGTTACCTTTAAAATGTATTTGAATCCGTACTTTCTCCTATTATGAGCACTAAATGTCTTGGTTTTTTGAAACCAGCTCTTGTTATGTAGCCAAGGCTGGCCAGGCTGGGACTAACTCATATTGATCTTCCCACCACAGCTTCCTTAGTGCTGGAATTATGAATGTGATATACCATGCCCATGAGTGAGTTTTTAAAAACAACAAGAAAGGGGCTGGAGAGATGGTTCAGAGATTAAGAGCATTGCCTGCTCTTCCAAAGGTCCTGAGTTCAATTCCCAGCAACCACATGGTGGCTCACAACCATCTGTAATGGGGTCTGGTGCCCTCTTCTGGCCTGCAGGCATACACACAGACAGAATATTATATACATAATAAATAAATAAATATTAAAAACAACAACAGAGCCGGGCGGTGGTGGTGCACGCCTTTAATCCCAGCACTTGGGAGGCAGAGGCAGGCGGATCTCTGTGAGTTCAAGACCAGCCTGATCTACAAGAGCTAGTTCCAGGTCAGGCTCCAAAACCACAGAGAAACCCTGTCTCGAAAAACAAAACAAAAAAAAAAAAAAAAAAAAAACCAAAACCAACAACAAAAGACTTTTATGTGTGTGGATTCTTTGTGTGTGTGTATATATGTATATATATGTATATATGTACCACTTGCATGCCTGGCACGTGGAGAAGCCAGAAGAAGGTATCAGATTCTCAGATTCCCTGGATCTGGAGTTAAAGACAGTTGTGAGCCATCATGTGGATGCTGGGAGTTGTTCCTGGGCTCCCTGGAGAACAGTCAGTGCTCTTAAACCCTTGTGCCATCTCTGCAGCCTCCAAATGTTTTTATAAAAACTAATTTTTCTTACATTTGTTCTTTGATAATTTCATACATGTGTATAATATATTCTGGTTTCTCTTACCCTCCCAACCTTGTAAACACCTCTTATTCTTCCCTACAAATCCATTTCTCACATTTTATCTTTTTGGTTTGTAACCCACTGAGTTTAACCAGGGCTGTCTGTATGAATAATGGGTTTGGAGCGGTCTGTTGGAGCCTGACGGGCTCACCTATGAGTACACGCCTGAAGCCAACGACTGCCCTCCCTCCAGAACTCACTAGTTGCCAGTTGCTCATCAGGCAGGGACAGGGTTCCAGGAACTGCCCTCTGATCAGTGACTGACAACTGATAGGCCCAACTGGTGTAGACCTAGTGGGAGCAGCAGCCAGTGCTACTGTGTGATCATAGTTGTAACAGCTATGCCTGCTCAGAAGATGGCATTTTGCAGCCCTTCGTATCTTCCCTCCTCTTCCTCCATGTCCCCTGAGCGTTGGAAGGGGTGACGTCGATGTCCTGTGTTGGGCTGAGTACTGAGCCATCACTTATTCTGAGCCCTTGAGCAGGCAGCCACGAGTGTCTGTATTCACTGCTGTTTGTCTATGAACATAAATGCAAACACTTAGAAGGCAGTTTGGGTTCATGTCGGTTTAGTTGCCTCTTAGGGGCTAAGACCCCTCAGCTATGGGTTTGACGAGGCTTGCAGTACCACAGTTCTGAGCGTCTTAATTGAAGTTCGGTCTTTGTCCCTCAGATTGTAGTACACAGTACTACCCATAGCTGAGAGGGAGAGCAAGAGAATCTGAATTATGGCTATATTAAATTTAGTTAATTCTTGAACATTTAGAGTTCAAAATAGTGGAATAATTTTCCACTATTATAAATGCCTGTGTAATGAACATCTTTGTGTATTTTGGTCTGTAATAACTAGCTTTAAACTTCCAAACTGGAACCGAGAACCTCTGTCTAGTTATAAAGTTATGTCAGGAATGAGGACTTTTGGGCTGTCTGGAGAATTCGGAAGCCTCCACCCCTCCTTATCCCTTGGCTTCTGTGACTTGGGCAACCCAGGTTGTTCTGCTTGGCTGTTTCCACTGTACTCCTTGTCTTCTTGGGTAACTGTTCTCTAAATTTGAGTCTTTTCATTTATTTCTTGAAGGTCTCATTCACCCTGAGTCCAGTATCTTGTCCCTTTTTGACTCTGCTTTTGGTTTTTATCCCCTGAAATCTAGTCTCACATTTTCTTTTGGTTTGTTTGTTTTTGTTTCTTAGAGACAGGGTTTCTCCATATAGCCCTGACAGTCCTGGAACTTGCTCTGTAGACCAGGCTGGCCTTGAACTCACAGAGATCCACCTGCCTCTGCCTCCCAAGTGATAGGATTAAAGATGTGCACCACCACCGCTTGACTCGGTCTCATATTTTTTTTTTTAGATTTATTTATTTATTATGTATACCCACACACCAGAAAAGGGCACCGGATCTCATTACAGATGGTTGTGAGCCATCATGTGGTTGCTGGGAATTGAACTCATGACCTCTGGAAGAGCAGTCAGTGCTCTAAACCACTGAGCCATCTCTCCAGCCCATCGGTCTCATATTTTCAACTGTATGCTGGGAATCTTCCATCAGACTGTCTGTCCCCAGTACTCAAGGCTCTGGTTTGTCTCCACCCTTCCGTGGGCTACCTCACTGTTTCTCTCACTGCCCTCCACAAATCCCATTTTAAAATTCCCAAATGAAAACTAACAAGCTGGGTGGTAGTGGCACACGCCTTTTTTCCAGCACTCTCCAGGCAGAGAGAACTGGAAGCGGGAGAGGCTATATTATATACTCAGAGCTCCCCAAGCAGCGGAGTTCCTCTAGCAAGGCCCCACTTTCTCAACAGCGCCACCAACTGGGCTCTAAGTGTTCAAACGCCTGAGCTTATGGGGCCAGTTTCATTCAAACCACCACATCAGCTGCCTTCCATAAGTCCTTAAGTTTGAACAAGGACTCCTAGCAATAGAAAGACAGACAAATACCTCCTGCAGTTTTAGCTTCTCCTGTATGGACCCTTCCTTTCCTATCGAGGGGTCCTCCCTGTGTTCTTGACTAGAAATGCCCACGGAATGGCCTTTTCTCATTATCTGTGGCCTGAAGTTCTTGTGCCTGAGGTTTGGGGCCTGCTTTCAACTTCATCTATCCAAGCCTGGATACTAACAGATATTAAAGGTCTGTGGAAGACATGTGACTAAGTAGCTGTTGAAGATATATAAAATACATGACATTTGGGGCATTCAGTCCAGTGGTGCTGGCTTCTTTTTGGCCTGAAGTGAGTAGAGTATTCTAGATTTAAATGTTTTTGTTGTTGTTGTTTTTTTTTTTGTATTTGTTTTTGTTTTGTTTCGAGATAGGGTCTTCCTACAGTTGCCCAGACTGTCCTGAAACTCACTATGTAAACCAGGCTGACCTTGAACTCAGAGATCTGCCTGCCTTGGCCTCCTGGAATTAAACACCGGCACCACCACACTAGGTTTGTGCTGTCTTTCTTATCTTTAGTGTCTTTTTTTTTTAATCTATTAGCTGCTTTCCTGACTTCTGTAATTGCAGAAGTCACCTGCGTGGAGAGTTACCTGTCTCTCTCATCCATCGTCTTCTCTGTGTTTCCTGTTGTGCTAAATAGGGATACTATGTGTTCAGATGCCCAAGCCTGAAGCTGTTTTCCTGACCATCTCCTCTGGTCCTGCTCATTGTTCTACTCGTTAGCATGGCAATGTGGATAAAATTCAGTCTTTCACACACATCTCTGCTGCCCCCATAAGTTGAACACCCCCGCAACACACACACACACACACACACACACCACACACACACACACGGTAGAGGCAGTTGGATCTCTGTGAGTTCGAGGACAGCCTGGTCTACAGAGTAAGTTCCAGGACAGGCTCCGTAGCTACTGGGAAACCCTGTCTCAAAAAAACCAAAGGGGGGAAAAAGATTCCCAGGAAAAAGGGCGCTCTTGGTGCTGTTGGCACTCTTCGCATTTCTTGCCAGCATCTCTCCTGTTTGTTTTCATAAGGCTTGGCATGTCCACGCCAGTTTGTCTCATGGTGCCTTGCTTTTGCCCGGGAGGCAAAGAGGAAAGTCTGCCTTTCATCACCTTGCTTCTCTCTAGCCTTCCTTCCTCAAGTGTGTCTGACTATTAGTTTCAGTGTTTGTTCTGAACCTTCTCTTACCAGGAGAAAATGAAAGCTTATTCTGACTCAGGGTCATGACCTCATATTGTTGAACTTTGGGATGTTTAAATCACACTACTAGAAGATTCTCTTGTATTTAAAATACTTTAAAAACAACTTTTCCTGGGGGCTGGAGAGATGGCTCCATGGTTTAGAGCACTTAGAAGTTTTGGGCCACTATTATACCAACATATCTTGCAGGCGGGAAAGTCACTCTTGTAGATCAAAGGGTTTGTAACTGGTGTTTATCTCTCTCCTTTGGTAGCAGGAGGACTACCTTCCAGTACCATGAATTCTTGTCCATAGGGGTGAAGGCTCTAGGTAGGCATCAGCTTAAATTCCCAGTGTTCCGTGAGTTGGGTATGTGCTGTCTTCAGTATCAGGGCTTTACTGTCAGTGTGTGGAGAGCTAAGGCAACTCATAGAAGGAAGGGTTTCTTCGGGCTCACACTTCCAGAGGCACAAGAGTCCATCACCATCATGGCGGTGGGGGGGGGACGACGACATGGTGGCAAGCTGATAGCTCATGTCATAAACAGCAAACAGGAAGCAGTGAGAGCAAGCTCAAAATGGCATGAGTCTTTAAACTCTCAAAGCCCGCTTCCAGTTGTAGTACTTCCTGCGAAAAGGCAGACAGCGCCACCCACTGAGGACAAGGATTCATTCAATGAGAAGGTCTCATTCTAACCACACTGGCTGTCTGAGCAGACTCTTGGAGACAGATAATCACAGGGCCATGTAAAGGGAAGGGCACCCCGGGCGAATACAAAGCAAGCAGGAAGGTTGTAGGGCCCATTCATGCTAAGCCCCAGAGTGTTTGAGGAACAACATAGTTTGAGCAAAGGTGAGTGAGGACCATGGGGAGAAAAGGAAGGGGAGCCCACGCATGGGCACGGGGCCTTGGCCACTGTGAATGCTCTCTCTCATTAGGGCCTGGAGCAGAACATTGTCAGCTGACTACAAGGACAAAGATGGCAGTAGGTTAGAGAGGAGGAGATGATGGGGGCCTGGACCCATGCAGTAAGAAGGCAGATTTGGGGTAGATTCTGAAAGAAGAGCTAAGAAACTGGATGTGGGGTCTGTGGGCAGGAGGAAAGACTAGTTGAACTTGTATCTGTGTCAGACATCAGGGTACCCTGTCGAGACGGTGGGTTCTCTGCATCTGGAGTCGGGGCCAGGACTGGTGGGAAATAAGGTCGTGTGAGCCCGTGTGTACCTGTGATATTTACATCTGTGGCTATGTTCGGTAAGACGCCAATGCCAAGGGCTGGAGTGGAAGACAAGTTGTGGAGCTACAGGAGAGGTAGGTAGCCAGCAGACCCTACAGATACCAGAACTGACCCTCTCCCTCTGCTTACAGGTGTGACAATGTCCGCGTGTTTAAGCTGGGGCTCTTCTCCGGTCTCTGGTGGGCCCTTGCCCTCTTCTGCTGGATCAGTGACCGAGTCTTCTGTGAGCTGCTCTCCTCCATGCACTTCCCCTACCTGCACTGCGTGTGGTGAGCTCCTGCCCTGGGGTGGTGGCATTGACACTGAGTGTCCCCCTCTTGCTGCTGCTGGGCTGGGTGCTCCCTGCTGGGTGCACGGGTGGGCTCAAGAGAGGGCCCAAGCATTCTCCTTTCTCCCGTCAGACATTTTAGAAACAAAGTAAGGTAAAGTGTGAAAATGACTCTAGGGAGCTGGTTTAGCCAGGACAATCCCTCCCCCCCAACCTAATTGTTATGCTGCGAATTGGCAGCAGCTCCTGCAGTTCCTTAATGAGTACCAGGGAGCCTGAAAGGTGAGTCTGCAACCTGAGCCCCAAGGTCTGGATGGGGGGGTGGAGGAGGGGGAGTTGGGGACCTAAGTGACGGTTGAGGACAGGATGCTCCCTAATAGGAACCACGCCTTCAGGGCCCATGCGACCAATGAGAGCTTGGCTCTCGCAGGTCGTCTAGGGACAGTCTCACCTGTTCTTTTCCTCGGGGACTGGAGTCTATTGTTGACCATCAATCAGACCGTTTGATAAGGAGCTAGAGCATCTATGTTTTGGGGAGCCTGGGAATGACTGTAAAGGTCAAACAAAAGAAAACGGAGGTTACCAAATTACACACAGACCCACACTGAGGAAGGGGGGGAGGCAGTGGAGGAGTGGGGGTGGAGGGAGGCATAGCTCAGTGGTAGAGTGCCTGCCTGGCATGCACAAGCCCCTGGGTTCAAACTCCAGTGAAAAAGGAGGAAGCGGGGATGTGGAGCAGCTTTCTTCCTAGCAGCTGCTAACCCAGGACAAGGCAGAGTCTCTGTCTCTGTCCTCATGACTGCTAAATACGAAAGGTGGCAGGGAACAATGGTTGTCGAATGTCTTGGAGATTAGGAGCATCCAGGCAAAATGCAATAGTGCATCCGTGTCCAGAGTCATCTTCACAGGGGACATACTGAGTCCGGTGTGATCTGGGGATGGTGGCTCACACCTGCCCTCCATCTTCAGAGGATACATACAGATCCCAGTGTGATCTGGGGATGGTGGC
>JABTXL010005620.1:22975138-22988987 GCA_025134845.1 Neodon shergylaensis | reverse complement strand
GAGGATACATACAGATCCCTGTGTGATCTGGGGATGGTGGCTCACACTTGTCTTCCCAGCACCTGACAGGCTGAGGCAGGAAATTTGCCACAAGATCCAGGTTAGTATGGACTACATAAGAGGTCCATCACATACACAGAGTTGTGTGTATGTGTGTGTGCACATGCACACATGCACGCTTATGCACAAAATTCCACAAAAGAGTTCTTTTTTCTCTTTCATGCTAATGAAAAATGAGGAAGAAAAGAAATGAACCACCAGGCATGGTGGCACACACCTTTAATATTAAGGAGTAGAGTCAGCAGGCCTCTGTGAATTCAAAGCCAGCTGGGTCTTCATGGCGCCAATGTGGGCTGACTACATCCATATAAAACTCGAGAGAGCTTTAAAAAGGAATTCTAGACACACACCTATAAGAAACAGAGTTTAGCACAGCTTCTTGGGAGCCTAATGTTTGCAGAGTAAGAGTTTGTTTCCATCTCCCGAGCTCATGTCGTTTCTAATATTAGAAACTTTTGTAAATAATCTGTAAAAACATCTAAATTGAGTCTAATCTTTATAGGTTAAATTACAAGATAGCAACACTTTTTTTTTTTCTTTAAACTAAGGATTTGGACTGGGGATGTGATTTAATGGGTACAGTGCTTGCCTAGTATAAACAAAGTCCTGGATTTGATTCCCAGCACCACATAAACTGAGAATAGTGGTACAGGGTCAAAATCTTAATAGTCGGCAGACTGAGGCAGGAGGATTACAAGCAAGTGCAGCTTGGGTTACAGAGTGAGACTTTTTTTTTTATTTTATCTATCTTTTTTCTTTCTTTTTTTTTTTCTTTTTGGTTTTGGTTTTCCAAGACAGGATTTCTCTGGATGGAAGTGACAGCAGGGGAGGCGGGTGGCCCAGGGAGACGCAGGTGTCTGCAACCGCAGGTCTGAGCCTGCGCCAGGCTCACCGCTCTCCTCTTTGCAGGCACATCTTCATCTGTCTTGCCGCATACCTGGGCTGCGTGTGCTTCGCCTACTTCGACGCTGCCTCAGAGATACCCGAGCAAGGTCCAGTCATCAGATTCTGGCCCAGTGAGAAATGGGCCTTTATCGGTATCCCCTACGTGTCCCTCCTGTGTGCCCGCAAGAAGTCGCCAGTCAAGATCACATGATGGCAAGGCAGTGGCTGACTTCTCGACTTATTTCTCTTCGTGCACTGGGCTTCATTTGCTGGCAAAACTAGCCACGGGGGTTGAAGAATCGGTGTGGGTGTATCTGTTTAAAATTCTGTTCCTCTGGACCACTGTGCCTGGGGAGGAGGTCCATCTTTTCCCTAGATGGGGGATGCAGGGCTCAGGGAGAGTAGGTGTGTCTTATTCAGCATCCTTTCTAGGCACGGGGGCTTGCTGGCCTGTCCATTTTGGCGGTGGCAGAGCAGTTCTTTGGGAGACCCAGGGCAACTTCTTGCTGGACAAGGTGGCTTGCTTGTGAGTACACAGGAGTCAGCTTCTCTGGTTTACAAGACTTTCGGGTTTTGTGATGGAAGGTGCCGGAGCTTTTCACTGGCAGGGGAGAAATTGTCCTTTAACAAAACCAAGTGGACAGAACACACAGGGAGCCTGTGACTGAGGGGGCGGGCTTGTCACTTGCGCCTCTCAGCCTTCCCAGGTTTTCCATGAGCTGTGTGGATCCTTCAACCACTACCTCGGCTGAGAGAGGGAGACTTGGTGTCAGAGGGCAAAGCAGTAACCCTCTGTGCCAAAACCTGCCCTCCGCTGTAAGCACACATTAAATATTGACACTGTTTCTGTTCTTCCTGAAGCTCAGTAGCCTTCCCTGGTGTGAAGACTCCACACACAGCCCCTCTGCTTACCCCTTGACCTCTAAGCACACCAACGGCTCATCTCTGTCACCGGGGCAGCTCTGGTTTTGACTGTGGAGCGTTTGTGAAGCTTTGGGGGAAAGTTCTCACTGGAAGCTTCCAGGATGTTGTCACCTCCAAGACTCTGACCCTGTTCCTTTGCTGCTTCCTGGGAATGTGGGCCTCCTGCTTTTGTTCTCAAGTTACCTGGTGCTAATCGGTTTCTCAGAGCACTTGTCTGTTTGTCCTTCTGTCTGTCACTACACCCTGATTAGCTGGTTGGGGGTCACAGGTGGGCAGGGGTCTTCAGGGCATGAGGTGGGGTATCTCAGGGATGTTTGTAACTCAGGCACCTTCTCTTTTCTGACATTCCATTGTGGAGAGTCGGGCAGTGCTGGGAGAGTGGGGATCGGAGTCATGAGGCCATTGTTCTGAGCCATGAGCTCAGAAGCAGCTAGTTGGTTCTGGCACCTCAGGAACTTGTACCCTGGTTAGAATTTTCACAGGGTCTGTAATGGAAACTGAACTTAAGTTTTTACATGAATAGACTCCGTTTCACTTTTGTGGCTTTGAAGTTTTACAAGTCACTTGCTAGGTTTTTTCTTGTTTATAGGAACACATCTTTATGGAAGTTGTCTTTTATTAAATTTATAGCATTCCCTGCGTCTCCCAGGCAGCAAACACACAAGTTATTTGATTGGGGGATTTCCAAGGCAGAAATATTTGGTTTTGAGTGTGTGTTTATGTGCTCTTACTATAGCTTAAAATATATTTAAAATGATTTTTGAGTTGAATGTTTGTGGCTACGTAGGGGTTCAGAATTGCTGCTGAGCACTTTGGTTTTTGAGTCTAGAAATTTTCAGAGGGCAAAATCAAGCCATCCTTGTTTCTGACTTATCTTCCCAGGCGTGTGGTCTGCTCTTATCTATTCTACCCTGCACAAACGTCTTGAAGACACACCCAACTGCCCGACTCTGGAAGGGTTGGCTGGGGCTGGAGAGTTAGCTAAGCAGTTAAGAATACAGTGGGCAATGGTGGAACACACTTTTCATTCCAGCACTTGAGAGGCAGAGGTAGGCGGATCTCAGTGAGTTTGAGGCCAGCCTGGTCTACAAAGCGACTTCTAGGACAGCCAGGGCTTTACACAAAGAAACTCTATCTTGAAAAAAAAAAAAAAAGAAAAAGAAAAGGAAAGAAAAGAAAAAAGGATTGCATATTGCTTTCTCAGAGGACTCAGAATTCATTCCCAGCATACACATGAAGCTCACACCCTGTGACTCCGGTCCCCTGGGATCCATGCATACAGGCAGGCAAACATTTATGCACATAAAGTAATAAAATGAATAAACGAGAAAGTTGGCTGTAGGAGAGGGTTTCTAGACACAAGGTTGAATTTGCCCTGAGGGTGCTGCCGTGGCAGTGGTGTGGTCCTCAAAGTCAGGGAAGACTCGTTCCTTTTCACCAGGGAGAGAACTTACTGCTGACACCACTAGAAATGGGGATCTAATACTGATAGAAATGCTTGAACATGATTGGGTGAAAGGAAACGAGCGCCTGTCTCAGGCGGCAACTTCTCCACGTGTGTGCTGCCAGGTCTGGCTTGGGGTGGAGTGTGTTTGGGGCAAACACCTTTTTTTCTTTCTCGTCTGTCTGTCTCAGGCTGGCTTCAATCTCATTATGTAGCCCAGGCTGGCCTCAAATTGATGATGAGCCCCCAGATGCAGCCTCTCAAGCGCTAGGCGTGACTATAGGAGTGAACAACCATACCCATCCTAAGCGGAGATCTGCAGCTCGCTAGCAAGGGACTAGACATATATGAATCTGAGTTTGAGCTGGGCTTTGGACATTGTTCATGTTTACGTTAAAGCTCCACATGTTGAGAAGAAATTGGGATGCTATAGAAAAGCAGCAGAAGAAAAAAATTACTCACACCACTATTGCCTTAGAGCATCCCTTGCCAATAGTTTGCCTTCTGGGTGTGTTTCCTTCCTGTCCTTTCTGTCCTACTATAGCTATAATTAGATGTCATTTAGACAGTGTCTCCTTGAATGGAGAACAAATACCAGCATTTTCACGGAGAGTTGGCGTGGAGTACACTCGAGCTGGCTTCCTCTGGAAGGCTGATTGCTGGACTCTGAGCTCACTACTGGAACTGCCTTTTCCATGAAGCCTGACTCGAGCGGCCCCGGAGACACGGACTGATTTCAGCTTTCGATGTAACAGTTCACGTTTGGATCTCCGTGTCATGGTCAACAGCTGTTAAAGATGCAACTTCATGGACTGTCATGTGTTAAGAGTGGTAAAGACAGGCTGAGTCCACTGAGTCCAGAATCTTCTTCCTCCCGGCAGAGTTGGCACTGATGGGTGGGGTCATGACCACTGTCACCAGCATGGGTATCGGACTATTTCTGTCCCAAATCTGCCTGCGATCTCAGGACATAGAAAGCCAAATGTCACTAAGCAATCATCTCTGTCTATGATTTTACAGTTTTGATCCATGGTTGATTCTTAGGAGGAGAGCTCCTCTCTTTAGTGCCCTGTGATGCCAAAGCCAGCTCTTCAGTGGAGATCTTAATGTCTGTATCCATTTGTAACATGATCCATTTGGGGGAAGTGGGGGTCTCTCTGGTGAAAAGTGCCTAAAACAGTCATTGTGGGTCAACAGTTTGTTGAGGGACAAAGCTGGTTTAGTTCTCAGGTGACTAAAACCTCCCTCAGAAGTCGTTTCCTTCTGACCCCACCCTGAGCCAGCACTGGGATTTGAACCTTCCCTGGTTCTTTTTCCCTCAGGTCTGATGACTATCTCTGGGGTCCAGGCAAGGGCTGGAGCTTGGCCAGCCAGGTCCTCTCTCCCAGCTGAGCTTGGATTCCTCCTAACCAGGGCTTGACCTAGGTGCTGTTGGTCCCAATGGCCAAGGACACATCTCCGGCCAGAGTGGGATTCTCATTAGATTTTATAGACATTATTCTCCCACAGTCTCTTAAATTACTCCAAAGGGCTTGTATCTTTTCCTACAATCAAGTCAGATCAAAAACTATTTTATAACCACAATATGTAATCCAAGTAAATAGAGTATTTTCAGATATATACTGTGTTTTATACTTTTATGTAGGGTGTGCTGTATATGGGTGGTATGTACTCTGGCTGAGGTGACATTAATCATTACTCTGGGGGAATTTATAGACCTTTTGCACTTTATGCTTGTGTGTGAGAGAGAACTCTGATGACCACTGTTAATATTAAAGCCATTAACTGGCTTTTCCTGTGAATAAATATGTATATGTATCTATTTCTGAGATGACTTCTTTCTTTAAACATTTTTATTATTATCTATGTGTGTATGTGTATATGTATGATGCGTGTATGAATGGCGGCCCTCACACATGGAGATGAGTCTCTTCTGCCTTCATGCGAGTTCCAGGAGTCAAACTCAGGTTGCCAGGCTTGGGTGACAAATGTCTTTCTTTACCCGCTGAGCCATCCTGTTAACCCGTTTGTTTACTTGTTCTCCCCCACTCCCATCGTTTAGACAGAATCTCATGAAGCCCGGGCTGGTCTTGAACTTACATACATATAGTTGAGGATGACCCTGAACTTCTGATCCTCCTGCCTCTGCCTCCCAATGGGATGACAGGGTGGTAGTTTGAATGAGAATGGTCTCCATAGGCACACATGTTTGAACACTTGGTCCCAGTTGGTGGAACTGTCTGGGAAGGAGTAGGAAGTATGGCCTTGTTGGAGGGGAGCTACTGTGGACAGGCTTAAGATTTCAAAACAAGCCGGGCGATGGTGGCGCATGCCTTTAATCCCAGCACTCGGGAGGCAGAGGCAGGCGGATCTCTGTGAGTTCGAGACCAGCCTGGTCTACAGAGCTAGTTCCAGGACAGGCTCCAAAAACCAAAAAATAAAAAAAAAGACAAACATTTTAAGTGGTGCTCGGGGTGTAACTCAGAGCCTTGTATGTGCTCAGGGTGTAACCCAGGGCCTTGTATGAGCTAGGGGTATAACCCAGGCCAGTTGGGGATGCTATTGCATGCCTATAATCCTTCTACATAGGCAGAAGAATTGCTGCAAGTTTTAGACTGGTCAGGGCTACGTAGTGAGACCTTTTCTGAAAGGAGGAGGAGGAGGAAGAATAGGAAGAAGGAGGAGGAGGAAGAAAGAAGAAGAGGAAGAAGAAGAGAATCAAGAGAAAAAGGAAAAAAAAAGGATTAAGACCCAAAGATATGTATTACATTAAGGTGCCAATATGGGGGGGGAACTGGTAAGAGGGCTCAATGGGTAAATGCACCTGCTGTCAAGCCTGCTGACCAGAGTTCAATCCCCAGGATTCATGTGGGAAGAAAGAAAAGAAAAAGAAAGAAAGGAGGAAGGGAGAGAGGGAGGAAAGGAGGGAGGGAGGAAGGAAAGAAAAAAATAGGAAAAAAAGCAGGACGGCATAATGGTATTTGCTATTCTGTAAACAAAACAATAGAGCATAGCTGCTGGACCAGAAATCAATGGAGTAGTCGCGCCACCTTGTGACAATATATGGTATTGCCATCAGTGGTGCCAGCTTATCTCCAAACAGTCTCAAAAGTCTGATAAATTTGGAAGCTTTTTCAGGGTACATGTATGTTGCCTTGGGTTTTTTTCAACCATCTCTCGGCCTTTACTCCCTCTTCTCTCCCCTTAACAATTCATGTTTCATGGTCTAAGGTGTTGGATATTGCTAGAATTTAAAAAATAAAGGAAATTCACCTCTGTACGAAAAACCAACTTAATACAGATGTGGTCTAGAGGAAGTTTTTGTCCGTCTGTCTGTCTGCCTGTCATCTATCCATGAGTCTATCTACCTATCTGACATGATCTGTGTAGGTCACTCTGGCCTTAAACTCAATATTACTTCATGTAAATTCCAGGATGACCTGTTTTCCTGATCCTCCTGCCCCCTTCTTCCAAGGCAGGGATTACATGTGTCAATCACCTGGTTTATTGAGAGGTCTATTTGTTGTTGCTTATTTGTTTTATAGGATTTATTTACTTACTTTATGTGTTTGTTCTGCCCAAATGTGTGCCCAGTGCCTTCGGGGGCTGGAAGAGGGTGTCAGTCAGATCGCCAGAAACTGGAGTTATAGAGGATTGTGAACTCCCATGTGGGTGCTGGGAATGGAACCCTGTCCTTTCTCTGTAAGGACACCTAGTGCTCTTAACTGTAGCTGCAGCCCCTAGATGGAGGGCTTTTTTAGTTTGTTTGTTTTGCTTTTTAATCCTCTGGGATCAACAGCCCCATTTATACAAGATAAGCACAAGATTAAAACGTCAGCACATGTACAGTTGAGACTAAATGATGCTTGTCTACCATTACAGGGAGGGTATGGTGGCACACACCTTTAATCACAGCCCTTGGCAGTCAAAGGCAGTGGGAGCTCTGTGAGTTCAAGGCCACTAGTCTACACAGTTCCCGGACAACCAACGCTACATAGAAAAATCCTGTCTCAAAACGAACACACAACAAACAAATCCCAAATAAATAAATAGGTAGATATATAAATAAATAAAAATAAAAAAGAATCTTCCAGGAATTTGTAGTTCTATCTTTGCCTTCTTATGATTGTGGATGTTCTTTGCTGGGAAACAGCCCTTAAACTGAGTGTCTAGAACCAGAGTAGTTTGTGCTTCTGTATTTCAGGATAAAGGCATATGATAATAATATCATGTCTGTAGGATTTATGCCATGTAGAGACCCGTGGAGACCCATCCCATGCTCCTTCCATGCTGCTGGTGGTTACCCCGCATGGTCAGTCCCGGCCTTGAAGGCAAACTACTTCATTCCTGTCTGTATGATCATGTGGCTTCTTCCATGCCTCCCTGTGCCCAAATAATCCATCTTCTTTGCCTTCAAAAGATGTCAGTGGGGCTGGAGAGATGGCTCAGAGGTTAAGAGTGCTGGCTGCTCTTCCAGAAGTCCTGAGTTCAATTCCCAGCAACCACACGGTGGCTCACAACCATCTATAATTGGATCTGGTGCTCTCTTCTGGCAAGCAGGCATACATGTAGAATACTGTGTCCATAATAAAGAGAGAGAGAGAGAGAGAGAGAGAGAGAGAGAGAGAAGGAAAGAAGCAAAGAAAGGAAGGAAGGAAGGAAGGAAGAAAGAAAGAGAAAATGTTGGTTGACTTTTCCTCAACTGATTACATCTTTGAAACCCTGATTTCCAGGATTTGTTCTGGGTGAATGTGAATGGAGGGGGTTGGTGTTGATCCACTCCAGGGTCCTATAAGATGCTTTCTACATCAGCTAAGAATATGGAGCCCCCCTCCCCAAGTTACATGTGTTTGTGTTCTCTCTCTCTCTCTCTCTCTCTCTCTCTCTCTCTCTCTCTCACACACACACACACACACACACACACACACACACAGAGTCCTGCTTCTCTAATACATTCCCCCTCACACATACAACAGGCACACCCGGGTTCTTATAGCACATCCCTGGTTCCCACTGGAGGTTCCTGTGCTGGGTTTTCATCCTCTTGGGTCCAGCTGGGGTGTGTGTTCCATTTACAGCCTGCTGTGGGAAACACAGTGAATGCTGAGAGAGATTTGTAGGCACGATAGGAAATAGTGGACGGCAGGGAGCTTGCTTGGTCTTCACTTGACATAAAAGTCTCTTTGTTCTGGAAACCAGGGTGTTTCGGGGATGAAGTCATCCTGCCACCCATTCGCATCTGGGTCGTGATATTGTGGTACACGCATTCCCAGGGGCATGCAGGGGCTGACCTCGCAATCGCTGCTTCAAGCATTACTTCTTCGGTTAGTTTGGTTTACAGAGTAAGAGACATGCTGGCGGGAAGGCCTTGCTGAGCAAAGTCTCCCTAGACAGGAAAGTGATGTGCAAACAGACCAGAGAGGTGTGCAAGGGACAATGGAAGTAAGATGTCCCCTGGGACAGTGCTCTCAGCCCGACGGTGGCTCTCAGTTCATGCAGAAGGTCTCGTCCCAATCAGTTCTCTGCTTTGAAACACCTTTGACTTACCACCAGCCACTGGAACCTACTTTTACATTTAATTTTTTAAATTTATTTTTATTAATTTTTAGCTTTTGTAACTTTTTCCCTAATATCTGGGGCTGACTGGGTGACAAAGGAAATCTTTTTAGCAGCTGTCTTTATTCCTTCTAGAAGGGATCTAGTGAAAATTGTTTAAAGTCCCCTTGATCAGTGTTGGACAGAAAGGAAAATCTGTTCTGTCCAGACTGGGTTGTCAGGCAGCGATCTCCCTGCCCAACCCAGGGACAGTTTTTCCACTTTTCTTTCAGAGATTGGTAGGTTTTTAAATTAATTATAGGATCACTGGTTGATAAGGGGACATAAACCATGAAGAAAGGGGTGGAATGCTCTCTTTTCCCTTTCCCTGGGGCTGCTTAGAGCAGGCACTGAGTGGACCAATCAGCTGGGGGAACCATTTCACCCTCCCTGTGTGCACCCCTCCCTGTGTGCAGTGAATTCCACTGAGCTGCCAGGGGCCCGGGATGAGAGGCTCGGCCCCTCCCCACCTCCACACAGGGACCCATCCTTACCCTGACCAGGAGTCCAGCAAACAGGTGCTCCTGCTCCCAGACTGGGACAGGTGGAGGTTTAGTTTGGTTTTTCTGGGTCACCTGGCAGAACCCAAAGGATTTGGGTACCCAACAGGAGGCAGCACAGGTCTTAAGTCAGGTAGGAGGAAGGGCTCACACCAAAGAGAACAACTGGTCAATACAGGAAAACAAAACTGTCAGAAACACATAGAAAGGACACACACACACACACACACACACACACACACAACCAGGGACTGCCGCTACACATCCATACACCTAAACAGACAGGGGGATCCAGTGATGTCTCACATGGTCACATGGTCCTGGGACACGGGATCACAGCCATGTTCGACCCCTCCTATGTGTCCAGACAGAGGATGCCTTAACCAGATTCACCTCTAGAGGTGACTTACCAGGTGACTTTCTAATTTTGGGGTGGAGGTGTCAAATTCCTCCATAAGGCAGCAGTTGATCAAAGGGAGTCTTGGGGACCTGGACCTCAGGTTGGGCACCCCCTAGGAACTCCTTGACCACTGCACCCTTCCCTGATCTGAGGGGTTCTGAGACCCCTGGCGTCTTGCGGTCTTGTTCTGGGAATCTCTGTAGGACCTCCAGAAATGTTGTGGGGGTATTCACTGGAGATGACCGCTTGGGCATGGGCCAATAGGGAGTCTTTATTAGTCGACTGGCCACTGCATTAAGTGCTAGGGGTGCCAGCGAGCCTTTTCTGGGGTGAGATTTTAAGCACAATAAACCATGTTCTGGGCTGACACACTCCAGTTAACCAGAAGTGGAGCTACAGAAGCCGAAAAGCAAAGTTAGTACATTTAGAGACTTCCCCAGAACTACAGACGTTGATGGCTTAGGTCTTTGTTTTAGTTTTGGCAGGTGGTGCTGTCTACGTGCTGAGTTTTACAGCCTGAATGGCCCTTCCATCATGGAGTCAGTTGTGCTAAGGTCTGGAGCTCTATTACAATATGACTGACGGTGGCCTGGAATACAGATTTGGGTTATGAGGTCTGCAGCCTGGAACACAAGCACAGGTTACTGAGACTGTGGCCTGGAACACAGACTTGGGTTTCTATCACTGAGGCTTGGAGCACAGGCTCAGGTTCCCATGACTGTGGCCTGGAACATAGACTTAGGTTTCTATGACTGTGGCCTGGAACACAGCACACTGCCAGCCAGCACACCCTCCCTGTGTCTGGGTCCACAGACATTGTTTTTTTATGGCAGGAAGCAAGTGAGCATGTGCAAAGGAGTCTTGAGGGGAGATGGTGCTCTAGTAGGAATGACAGGCTATGGTCAAGCTTCCCAACAAACTGAACCACAGTGGACGCTGAGACCCACCTAACTTGGCAGAACAGCGGGCAGTGGTGTTAGCTAGAGTCGTTTGGCACAGCCAGGCGGCCCAAGCTGAGTCAGAACAGCTCCTGTTGCTCTCAAGGTCTCTCCCCAGAAACTCTTAGAGTGATACTTTATTTGTGTTTTAATAAATAAAGTTTCCCTGAAGATAAGAGTGTAAAGCTAGCCACGCTAGGCAGCCATACAGGCCAGGCAGTGGTGGCACACACCTTTAATCCCAGCAGCTACACTAGTTAGTCATAGAGGCCAGACGGTAGTGGTGCACGCCTTTGATCCCAGCACTTGGGAGGAATATAAAACAGGATGAGACAGGAACTCGTTCTCCTTCCAGTCTGAAGATTTTGTAAGAGCTCTCAAATAGTTGGTTGCTTTGCTCCTCTGATATTCCAGCTTGAACCACAATATCTGTCTGATTTCCCCAGGATTATCAGCCCACCAATCCTACACACGTCTCTGTGTCCTTCCTGTGTTTCCATAGGAGTTTCTTTTCCTGCCACAGATACACCTGCTGTTTCTGTATTTACCACTGAGCATGAGGAGGCACGGCTCCTTCTCAAGTCTAGAATCCAGGGACAGTAGGTAGCACATGCCTGTCTCCAGTGTTCAGAAATAGGGACAGGAGGTTTCAGATGCTGGCTCAGCTCATACCAGCACTCTGAGGGTGGTTCACCTGCTCCGCCTACTTCTCGAGTGTGTATACAAAGAGAGTGAGTGTGGTCTTTGAATGTGATTGGTCTGAATAATCTCACAGGGAGCAACACTTTAGAAGTGGTATCTCTTTTTTTGGCATGGGTATGGCCTTGTTGGAAGAAGTGTGTCACTGTAGGGGTTGGCTTTGAGGTTTCCTATGCTCAGGATGCTGCCCAGTGTCTCAGTTGATTTCCTGTTGCCTACAAGAACTCTCAGCTACTACTACAGCACCATGTCTGCCTGCACGCTGCCTTGCTCTCTCCATCATGGTGATAATGGACTGAACCTCTGAAACCGTAAGTGAGCCAGCCCAATTAAATGTTTTCTTTATAAGAGTTGCTGTGGTCACGGTGTCTCTTCACAGCAATAGAAACCCCAACTAAGACAGTGAGACAGCAAGACCCAGGCCAGATCAGTTGCCATAGGGACCATGGGGAGCCGGCTGAGAAGTACTATGGCCTTCAAGATGGAATAGGATGGGCCGAGGCAGGGCTGGCCTGCAGTTATTGCTATGCACTCTGAGGGTCATGACTGGGAGGAGAGGGGAGAGTTCTGTGCTCAGAGCTGTGTCCTTGGCCCCGGGAATGGTGCCTAGCCCCCAATAGGCGTGTGGTGTCTCCATGGGAAAATTAGTTTCGGTGTTCAATCCAGTGACCTTAAAAACTGAATAGCCTGTCCCTCAAACGTTCCTCCCGTCAGCCCAAATCAGAGTCCTCATTTTCACTAAGCGTTTCTTCTTTGAAGTTTGCAGAGGAAGTTAAAAAGGGGGCGGGGCGTGCCTTGTCTTACCTCCGAGGCTGCGCGAAGCTTGGCGCATGTCCACGTGGCTGTGTCCAGGGATAGAGGCCCCTTGAGTGGCATCTGGAGGAGTTCTAGCCAAACTCGTGTCATCCTCTCCTTTGTCCCTTTGTGCTTCCCTGCTGGAGACGCGTGACAAGATGACAGCTCCACCCAACTTCCTACCCTTTCTTTCAACTAAAGAAAACCAGCGGAATAAAAGGGCTTGGGATACCCAGGCAACCATTTCCCTAGCTCCAGGACGGCACTGGCCTCCTGGATCTGTGACTCTGGAGGGTTCTGTCATCCGGCTGAGCCCTTGAAACGGGGCTGGTGCCGCTGAAGACATGCCTTGTCTTGTGTTAGCAGTCTCACTGTGTGTCCCGGGATGGTCTATCCTTGATCTTCCTGCCTCTGTTCCCCCGGTGCCGAGATTACATTCCCAGCTAGAAGCTGACCATAATTAAATTTAATAGTCAGTGTCTGCCATTGGCGGGCACTGAACAGTGGGCAGAGAAGCCCACCGTGAAGCTCAGAGGAGGCGGACTTCAAGGAACCTCCGTCAAATCCCGCTCTGGAAATCTCTTGGTCCCTTTCCAGGGCCTGGGGACAAGAAAACACTGAAAACCAGGGTGCCCCTGGCAGCTCAGAGTGATGGTCAAATTCCTTTCACAATCACAATGGCTAAGGGCATTATGAACACTAACCCACCCTTTTCCCTCTTGCCCTGGGGATCTCTCTCCAGAGAGACCCCACGGACTCCTTGGGGGACTTTCTAGGTCTAAGGGTCGGGATCCGACCTCCAGGACAGAAACCAGAGGTTCTGGCTTTCGGCTGCTGAGGTTGGCCACTAGGTGTCACTAGTGGTCCCGCAGTCCCCAGGGAGGGTGGAGGTGGGTGCCCGATGGGAGCTGAGAACCCCGGGAAGGAGTAGCTCCTGAACGGTGGCACCTGAATTCAGGACAGTGTTAGGACACCCAGCAGGCTCTGCGCGTGGAATATTCGAGGGAAAGCACGACAGGGCTTGGAGACGTTTGCCCTACGGCTTTCTGCCTTGTTGGATTATCCAAACAAAGCACCTCGCCTCCCTCCTGCCGCAAAAAAAAAAGGGATTTAAAACATTCATTCGTGCCTCAGGGGACCTCGGGAGTAATCCTCCTGGGCAAGGAGAGTGACTTCCGTGCTCAGTCCAAAGTCTGAGTGCTTAGGGCTTTCTCTGAGATCATCCGTGGTGACCTGTGAGTGAAAGTTTCAAAGGAAGTGAGAGAGAACTTGGTGTTGGTCTTGGCATAGCCACCTGCTTCTGGTGTGGCTGGGGGTGGGGTGGGGCGCTGTCTGAGCCTGGCCCCAGTGCCTGTGCCACAGAAAAGACCTGCCCCATATTTTACAACTTTTACCCTTGCCTCCAAAATGATATTTTAATTTCCTGCTTACTGAACACACAGTAGGGCCTCCTCACACAGTGGCTAGTTGATTGAACACACGTTTGAGAGTGACCAGTGAGGATAGGGATAGAGACCTGGACTTTCTCTCAAGGTGACAGTCAGCCGTTATTACTACATCAGGAGGAGAGAGAGAGAGAGAGAGAGAGAGAGAGAGAGAGAGAGAGAGA
>JABTXL010005620.1:22957937-22975128 GCA_025134845.1 Neodon shergylaensis | reverse complement strand
GAGAGAGAGAGAGAGAGAGAGAGAGAGAGAGAGAGAGAGAGAGAGGAATTGCAATTAGCTCCAGTCAGCTACTTTTAGCCTGGGTCTCCACACGTGTAAAATTAGGGCAATATCTACCTTTCATATGCACGCTCATTAATTTTATATCAGCTTGGATGCACCAGGCGTGTCCCGATAGCCAGAAATTATTGTAGGTATTTTCGTGAGGTGGGGATATGTTTGGCTGGTTAGACTTTGAGCAAAGCTGATCCCGGGGCCCTGTGGGTGGATCTCACCAATCAATGGAGGCTCAGATAGGAAAAAGCCTGGCTTCATCCGAGCAAGGGAAATATCCCCACACGTACACTGCTCACAGACATCACCTACAGTGTGGCTCCTTCCTTCTCACCGGGGGAATATCAGTTGTTCTGTTCTCCAGTCCATAGCTGTAACTGGAGCCACACAGCCTTGAATTTTGTGTCTCCAGCCTACCTCGCCCCCTGAAGATTCTAGACTTAGCAGTTTACATAATTGTGTGAGACAGTTCCTTATAATAAAATCCCTTCCATCTCATCAAACATCCCATGGTTTCTGTTTCTCTGGAGACCCCTTGCTATCCAGGAGTATTAACTGAACGTATTAAACAAAGGTCCCAAACCAGCATATCCAGTTGGTGCTCTATAAATGCTTCTGTGCAATTCAGCTTCTTAGCTGTCTTGCTCAAGCATAAAAAGACACCTACATTCATAAGTCAAATACACTAACGATTACTTCAGAGGCACCAAAATCCTACAGTATCACTTTAAGAAAAAAAAAAATCAAAGTATTTCCTCTTGGAGAAATTTGATCAAGGGCTAGGCCAAGTTTGAATTCTCCACTTTTCACCCTGTGTCTTCTGTCTGTCTGAAACTCGTGGTTTCTGGCTTTTCTGTAATCTGCCTGTTGTGTGTCTGTCGTGCCTATAGGGAGTGTGACTGTCTGTCCCTTTGTCTGTGTCCCGAGTAAAAGGGCTTCGCTCTGCTTTGACTGAACAGCACAGGAAGCATCACACAGGGGTGGGGTGGGGGGTGGGGAGGAAATGCTTTGTAGAGTTTTACAAGGGATTGAGTCACTGATTCCAACCGACCCCGGCGGAGTCAGACAGTGTTAGTATAAACATTCTGTTTATCACGCTATTTCCATATACTCTTTCCAGGATTTACGGTGGGTATTTATTGTACAAGGTTTCTTTCGACTTGTTTGCCATTTTCAGAAGTTTATCACCATGACACACACACATATACACTCACGCATCCCTCTGGGTCAGGGCACGGAAGAGTAAATAATTTATGATTAAAGTTATACATTAGCTTAGGCTGTGAAAGCCGATTACATGGGAAATCCAAGGCAGGTGATTGAAGGTGTGTGCCACCACCGCCTGGCTTACACTGTTCTCTTAAAGGCGGGTTAAACAGACTGAGTACACAGAAGGCTAGGAGTCTTAAATCTTAAATGACCTCAGGGTGCATTGTTAACTCCAGCTTCGAGGTCTAGCAAAAGTTCCAGTGTCTTAGAAAGTAAGCGATATTTCCCCAAGACTATGTCGCCCCATCTAAGGAGAGGAGGAAGCGGTCTTCCTTGGAACTTGGAAATCCTTTGACCGATCTCCCAACATTCCCTACTTTGAATGGACTGACTCCCTGGCTTCTGTCACGTTCTTCCTTCAAGGGGAACACTTCCCCCGTTCCTCCCTCTACCCTCCTGGCTCCAGTTTCCAGCTTTGGAATGTGAGGTCTCTGTTCCCATCACAAGGTTCTTGGGGTGGGCAAGAGTGGGAAGCAGCAGCCCCTGTCTCCCTCCCCCCCACCCACAGCCAATGCGGCCACACATGCCTGGGCGCCTGGAAGGTGTCGGGGTGGGCGTGTTATCATTTTTCAGATATAGACCTCTTTTCAATCCAGTGCTTTTTAGCACGTGGTAGTTATTATAAGAATCACTTTTAGCAGATTTGAAAACTTTGGTGTCCCTAGTGCACTTTGGAAATCTAGAATACTTTGCCACTGTTAACGTTCCCTCTATTTTTAATTAGCATGATAACAAAGTCACACGAGATCACATTCAGGTCGCTTTAGGATACGTACCGATTTGCACCACTTAAAGCTTAGCCTACATGTCAGTTTTCAGGGGCCACATCACGTATGACCACATGTAAGACAACTCCCGTTTGTCCTCTAGTTCTGTGGCTTCGAAGTCTGCACACCTTTCTATTGCTCAGGCCTCGAGAGCCAGATGGCTTTGTTTTCAAAAACTGTTAAGTAACAACACATATAAAAGTTTATGTGACATACATGCATGTTCTAAAGGTCCAAACAACAACACTATCAACAAAATACAGTGACTGGAGAGATGGCTCAGTGGTTTAGAGAACTGGTTGCCCTTGCAGAGGACCCAGGTTCAAATCCCAGTAGCCACACAACAACACTCATCACTAACTACAGTTCCAAGGGATCTGGCGCCATCTTTTGGCCTCTGTAGGCATCAGGGGCACACGTGGTACCCAGGTATACATGCTGGCTAAAAACATACATAAACAAAACCAACCAACCAACCAACCAAACAACCAAAAAAATCCTCCTCACATACCAATGGTAAGGAATCAAAACATGATGGGTCCCTTCAAGCCCATGTGTCCAGACTGCCTCCTCCTGTCCACCCACCACTGTCTCGGTTTTAGCACCAAGACTTCTATGTCCCAGCAAACCCCTTGTTTTGCACAATCTTGGAGATCAGTCACTGCCCCTCCATCTTTCCCTCCCTCTCCCCCACAAGGTATCTCCGAGCAGGTATAGGTTTCCCCTGCTTTTGAACTTGTGTAAGTGGGATCTCACCCTATTCCATTTTTTATTTATTCCCCCGCCATTTGTGGGCGTGGTGATGTGTGTTTAACACGGTTCACCCAGCCTCCCAAGGGACAAATCATCCCACAGTAAACACAGCAGTGTCTCCGTTCCTCTCTGTCACCAGACAGTGCAGCCTTTTTACTGTGGGCAGCGCCACTCAGAGCAGTCTTAGATGTCTCCTGGTGGAAAGGGACGAGATGTTCTCTAGGCTGTGGGAAACAGTCTTTTTCTATCAACAATGGCCGGCCTGCCAAGAGCCAGAGTTCCACAAACCTTCCTGATCCTGTGAAACCCTTATGTTCGTGCATGTTTGCTCCAAGCCTGGATGCCAGACGTTCCCGAGACGTGACTTTGTCACATGCTTCCTGTTAGCACTGATTGTGAATCAGCCAACTGCCTCCGATTGCGAGGTCAAGCTCCCACCACTGAGGAGACACAGTCACTATTCCGCATTAGGATAAAAACTGAGTGACTGTTCTGTGCGACCGTGAACACCCCGTTCTGCATGACCATTAACACCCCTCTCTGTGTGACGGTGAACACCCCTCTCTGTGTGATGGTGAACACCCCTCTCTGTGTGACGGTGAACACCCGGCTCTGTGCGACCATGAACACCCCTCTCTGGGTGACGGTGAACACCTGGCTCTGTGCGACCATGAACACCCTGCTCTGTGTGACGGTGAACATCTCACTCTGTGTGACTGTGAACATCCCCCTCTGTGTGACCATGAACACCCGGCTCTGTGTGACTGTGAACAACCCGCTCTGTGTGACTGTGAACACCCTGCTCTGAGTGACCGTGAACACTTCCCTCTGTGTGACCATGAACACCCGGCTCTGTGTGACCGTGAACAACCTGCTCTGTGTGACTGTGAACACCCCGCTCTGTGTGACTGTGAACACCCTGCTCTGTGTGACCGTGAACACCCTGCTCTGTGTGACCGTGAACACCCCGCTCTGTGTGACCGTGAACACCCTGATCTGTGACCATGAACATTCTGCTCTGTGTCCTTGCTTGCCCAGTTTGGATCCTCGTGCTCCCTGCTGAAAAACCAAACTGCCTTACTGAGTTACTTTCGCTTCATTGTTTGTGAACACTGGAGACAGTCCCTTTTCCAACATTATTTGCTTGAGACACATTGTTAGAGGATAAGACATGTATATCTTTCACCTTGCCTATAAGTGGCCAGCAAGGGCCCACATATTCTGAACCTCCCTTTCCCCTTTGCACAGATTAGCCAATCATACCAGACTGTGACGTCGAGCATTGATGGGATGAAATGAAGTTACCACCTGTATCAGGAATAATAGACAGATGTCATCTTGGTCACGTGTTCACGCTAGCCTGGGTTCTGCTACCCACATGCTTTTGCAGAAAGAAATTGCCTTGCTGAGTTACTTTACTTTTGTGTGCTCCTTTGTGCAACATCACAATCATTTTTTCTCAAAAGTTCTAAGATGTGGGCAAATGAAAAGTCAGGGCAGAGATGTTGGGCCTCATGAGGCTTGGGCGTGAGGCCCAGTGTAACTTCCTGAGCCTAACTTGAGTTTGGTGACCTGTCTTTGGCCATAGCTTCCACATATGAGTGACTCAGCACAGCCACTGCTAATGTGGTAAAATATTATTGGCCCTTATTCCTCACTCCTCCTCACCCTGTCCCAAGACTCCCACCCTCTATCACAACCCTATATAAGTTCCTGCTTGACACAATAAAACAAGATCCTGCTTCAACAAGGATCCCGACTCAGTGGGCTTCTCTCGGGTGGCTGGGGGGGGCGGTCTGGGTCGTGAACGCTCACCATCCTCCTCAGCCCCATGGAGAGACCAATGGGATCGACTTTGCCACTGCCCTATCTGCCGGAGACCCCAGCACAGAGAGTTTTGTTAGGTGGGTTCCTTAGTCTTGTTTACCTGCAAACTGCTAACATCATGCATTTGAACAAGAGAGTTGCTAACTCCATCTTTAGTGGGTCTCAGAAATGGAATCCCAGACTTGTGGCATCAACTCTAGCTGGAAACTCACTCAAATGCAAATGAACAAACTCCACAGAGGTCTGGCTCTAGAGATGAGACCTGCAATTTTATTTTCACCTTCCACAATTCTGGAGCAGTCAAGTTCTAGAACACTCTCTCATGCAGGGGGAACATTAATTGACCTGTCATTCTATGGGTAGCCATCTCCCCTTTCCCTACAAATATATAGTAGAAATGGTGATTTAAAAGAAGAAAGGATATTTGGGTCTGGATACTAAACTTTTGTCAATCTAGTTCAGATTGCTCAGTACTTGCATCTTATAAAGCCTACTGGGAACAGCTTGGATGTGACCAGAACATTCCCACTTCAAGAAGGTACCATCGACAAGAGGCCAAAATAAGATTGTGAGGGTTAAAGTTATCCTTTAAGTTTAAATTACTATGCTTAAGAAATCTATAAAGCAAAATGCCTCTCACCTGTAAGCCCCACTTGTTCAAGAACAGACAGCTTCCTGGGATCCTGGGGGCTGTTGTTCATTTAAGATAGCAAGCCACATGTTTTCACTTCTGCAAACAAATTTGGTTGCTCCAATTGTACATGAAGTGCTTGATCACTTGTATGTAGGCAGGAAGTACACATCAGGAGGTATGCTTGCCTCCACTGGAGGAAGGCAGATGCGTGCAGCCTTGTGCATTTTCCTTTATAAGCATCTGACTAATGGAATTCACAGACATTCTCTGGGAATTCTGGGTATGGGCCTGGCCAATGTTCATCGCCTTGGCCAGTATTTAACAAAACCTGCTTTAAATTTGGCTCAAAAATTGTGCTAGTGTTCTTTATTCCCACCCAGTGGAGTTAACAAGACCTCCTGAATATCTGTGGAAATGTTGTCAAGGATGGGGTCCACAGCGTTTTCCTGAAGCCTGTGGGTTAAGAGTTCTTCTGCTTGTGGTCCACAAGAGAAGGACCTTCTCCCTCCAATGCTAGCAAGGATGGAGAAACCATCCTCTGAGAGTTTTTCCCATCAGGTGTCCAGATCAGCAAGGACCAGAATCCTACACTGCTCCAGGGCATGTCTCACCAACATGTAGGTTCCCTTCTCTGCATTCTTCTCTTCCTTCGAATTATTTCGGGGGTAAGCTAGCCGGGATCCTGGTGGGAACGCAGCCTGCTGCTCCTTTTACAAGTGGTGCCCAAGTGGCTCTGTAGTAAAAATGAGCGTGGGCTGCTTGTTCTATTCTGCCCAGCTAGCTTATACCCAAAATAATTACACAGGAACTGTATTCATTTAAACACTGCCTGGCCCATTAGTTCTAGCCTCTTACTGGCTAAAACTCACATCTTGATTAACCCATTTCTATTAATCTGTGTTTACCACGATGTCGTGGCTTACCAGGAAGATTCTAACCTACATCCATCTCAGGTCAGAGAGCCATGGCATCTGCTTGACTCTGCTTTCTTTCTCCCAGCATTCTGTTTGGTCTACTCTACCTGTCTAAGCTGCTGTCCTATCAAAAGGCCAAAGCAGTTTCTTTATTAACCAATGAAAGTAACACATAGACAGAAGACCCTCCCACATCACCACCCCACCCTTGGGCGTGTACTATCCTTTTTATAAACACCACTCTCTTTCCCTAATACTTGTACTTAACTTTTTTCTAATAAACCCCAGCTCTACTCCATGCTAACTTGTCTGTCTCAGTCACTGTTTTATTGCTGTGAAGAGACCCATGGCAAATTACAGGAGAAAACATTTGACTGGGGACTTGCTTGCAGTTTCAGAGAGGTAGTCCATGAACATCATGGCAGGGAGTGTGGTAGCAAGCATGCGGGCATGGTGCTGGAGCAGGAGCTGAGCTCTTACATCTTGTTCTGAAGGCAGGAGTCAGACCGAGGGAGACTGGGCCTGGAATGGGCTTTTGAAACCTCAAAGCCTAGCCCCAGTGACACACTTCCTCCAACAAGACCACACCTCCTAATCCTTCCCAAAAAAATCAAATATATGAACCTTTGGGGCCATTCTCATTCAAACTACCACATTGTCCTAAAGTTTTTCTCTACAGTGAAGTCAAGAGTCTCAGCTTCACCTGAGCAGAGACTTCATATTGCTACAAGACTGCATCACGGAGATATGTCTCTGGTCCAAGTCCAGCTACCTCTGACAAAGTAGACAGAGTGGCTTCTGGGGTGTTGACTGACGGAAGGTTTTGACAGCTGTGTGCTGTGGAGGGCTGGAGCAGGGCTCGCGGGGGCGTGAAGAGCAGGCATTGGGTTTCACCTGCTCACAGCAGTTGCTGGAGCATTACCTGAAGTTTAAAATGACTCTTCTCTTCTGTAAGTGTTCCCCTTACATGCAGGAGTTGTAAGGTTTGGTAACCAATTTACCACACATCCCTGACCCCAGTTAGTGAGGCCAAGAATGACCACAACTCAAGGTGGAGCCTGCCAGCCCCTTCTCCCAGGAGTCTGGAACTCAGGGAAGTGTCTTTGTTTGTATGTAGCCTGCCTTGTAGTAACCATACTTCTCAGACTACAGACAGGAGCAGGGAGAGTCTGGGTTAGACATGGCACACATCCTTTACAATCTCCCTGGTCCTTCCTGAAGCCCTTTTGAGTCCTCTTTTGGGTCCGATGAGGTAGAGTCCCTTGGGCTAGTTTGATTTTTTTCTTCTGATTATTTTTTTTTTCCTTCAAGACAGGGTTTCTTTGTAGCTTTGGAGCCTGTCCTGGAACTCACTTTGTGGATCAGGCTGGCCTTGAACTCACAAAGATCTGCCTACCTCAGTCTCCTGAGTGCTGGGATTAAAAGTGTGCGCCATCACCACATTGACTGGCTTTCTTCTGATTCTTGATCAAGTTGTATTGTGTTACTTAAAACCAAATAGAGGATCCACGAATATAGGATTAATCTGCGGGAAGGATTATTGGGCAGAGCTAGGTCTCAGGCACACTGAACTAAAACAGGTGCCTCCCCACCCCCACCCTGCTGCCCTCTGAACAATGAGGGCCTGGTGGTGACTGGCAGAATTTCCTCCTATGCTTACCTGCAGGGACACAGCCTCACCGCCATTTAGCAATCCATTTCCTTTCTTTATTTTATTAGCTTAACACATTCGAGAGGGAAAGGAGAAAAACCACAACCCCCACTCCGATCTTTCCTGTCCCCTCCCTCTTCTTCTGAAGCCACCAGCGCAGCTGCTGACAGACGTGTCTGTGTGTAAAACGTGCTTTGTCCTTTGGGAGGAAATAAAGAATTACCAAAAGAGCAGCCAGCTGCTTGCATTGACAGACTGGGAAGGGCTCATCAGCATCCACGCTTCCACACTTGCTCAGCTGAATCCTGGCATTGTTCCCTTTGTTCCGCGGTAGTTCAGTTGTCATGGGCTACACACAGTCTCTCTGTGTGTGTTAAATCTGCCTAGCCCTGATGCTCTAAGCAAGCCTAACTCATAATAAACTCTACCTGCTGGTCTAAGTATTTGTCCGGCTTTGTCTGTACAAGGACACAGGTCACCCCAGCTTCCAAAACTCATCTAAAAGAATTATTTTTGTTGCAACTATTGGGGGATTTTGGAGAATAGCAGCCAGACGAGGTAGGGAGTTGCCAGAGAGTTTTTGTATGTCTGGCATCTATGCCAGCTTCATGTCCTAAATTTACTACTTACTAAACTATGTGGTTCTGGGCAAATTATTTTCTCACCCGTCTGCCAGTTCCTGAATAAACACCCAGAGACTTATATTAATTATAAAAGTTTGGCCAAGGGCTCAGGCTTATCACCAGCTCTTACTTTTAGCTGAACTCATTTCTATTATTTTATATTTTACCACGAGACTCGTGGCTTATTGCCTTACATCTTGCTTCTGCGGTGGCTGCTGGCGTCTCCCAGACTCCGCCTTCTTTCTCCCTGTATTCAGTTTGACTTTTTCTCCTATCTATATTCTGCCCTGCCGTAGGTCAAAGGAGCTTCACTCATCAACCAGTAAAAGCAACACATTCACAGTGTACAGAGGATATCACACATCAGGAGAATCTTTGTTTTCTGCGCAACTGGGATAATGGATGACTACCTCATGTGGATGACCTAAGAGTAAACAGTTTTTGTCTCTTAAACACAGCTGCCCATTCATCCGAATGACTGGAGCAGTTTTTAAAAAAATCACGGTGCCAGGAATTACCCAGATCAATTAAATTAAAATTTCTGGGTATGAGAGTCAGCCCTCAGTTTTAATTTTCCTGTCTTCACAGTGCTCAGCTTAATATGAGACAGTGAGACAGAACTTTAAAATAATCATTCAATGTGTAACAGCTACTTTTAGGAATATAACTAAAGCTGACAAAGAGTCTCCCAGAATTAATAGACTATTAAGAACGTATTAATCCAACTGTATCTGAGCCTTCCTGTGTGCCAGGTTCTGTGTCAAAGTATCTTTTTTTCCAATTCAGAATAAAAAGCTCTTATTACTTTTGAGACTGGAGAGATACAGTTCATTTACTAAAGTGCCTGACCGGTGTCCCTGTTGGCTTTAACTGTCAACCTGACACAACTCAGAGTCACCTGAGAAGGGAACCTCAATTGAGAGCGTGCCCAGATCAAATTGGCTTATGGGCATCGGAACTATCTTGATTGTTAATTGACGTAGAAAGGTTCAGCCCCTTGTGGGTGGCACCATTCGCTGGGTGAGTGATTTGGAGCTGAATAAGAAAGCTATCAGAGTATGAGCTGGAGCAAGCCAATAAATGTTGTAGAATATGATTTTAACTGGACAAAGATGTGTTACACTTGTTTATGCTGCAGAATATTGCTTTAATGGTGTAAAGGTGTGTTACGTTTGTTTGTGGTGCATTTGTTTAATGATGGAAGGATGTGTGTTTAATTATGAAAAGATTTGTTTCACCTTGCCTGCTTAAGGTACCTGATTGGTCTAATAAAGAACTGAATGACAAATAGCTAGGCAGAGAAATAATTGATGGGGCTGGCAGACAGAGAGAATAAATAAGAGGAGAGATCTAGGAGAGAGAGAGATCTAGGAGAGAGAGAGAGGGAGGGAGGGAGAGAGAGAGGAGGGGACAGAGAAGAAGGAGCAGGAGAGAATGAGGGAGATTCCCTGGGGCCAGAAGCCAGGCAGCTAGCAGCCAGAGACAGCAAGAAAGTAAGAAAAGATAAAAAGCCCTGAGGTAGGTGTTAGATAAAGATAATTTAAGTTAAAAGATCTGCCTGGAAATGTGCCTACACTAGGTCGAACATTCAAAACTAATAAGTCTCTGTGTCATGATTTGGGAGCTGCTTGGTGGCTTAAAAGAAAAAGCCTGGTACAAGAAAGTGGCCCTCATCTGTGGTTTCTGTTGCCGTTCCTTGGCTGTGAGTGAGTTGCTGGATTAGAGATAACGCTGTGCAGGATACCGACTGGTCTGCCTTCAAGTTCCTACTTTGAGGGCCCGCCCTGACTCCCACAATGACGGACTATAAACCAGGAGGTTAAAGAAGCCCTTTCTTCCTATTAAATTGTTTCATTAGAGCAATAGAAATGTGACTAGAACACCGTGTCACACGAGGACCTGGACTTATGCCCAGGATCCAAGTGAAGAACCAGTGTGGTGGCATCTCCTTGCAATTCCAGACACTGGAGGGGAGACAGACGGATCCTTAGGGTTCATCGACCAGCTAGGCGGGCCTGCTTGCTGAGCTCCAGGCCAATGTGAGGTACTGTCTCAAAAAACAATCATACCCCTGCCCAAAATCCCAAGGTGGGGATGGTCCTGAGGAACGACACCCCAGGTTGGTTGTCCTTTGGCCTCCCCATGCATGCATACGCATACAGATGTACATCCCTACAAACACACAGAGGTGCATGTATGTGAGAGTGCACAACATACATGTACACACACGTACACACACAGAGGTGTCAGGGAGGTTTAGGTTCTCTAGGGCGATCTGGTCTTCCCATTCTTCATGCCAACTTCTTGCTGGCACCATTGCAGGCAAGCTTCAGGCTCTTGACACTTGTTGGAGCCAGCCAGGCCTTCCTGGGTCTCCACGCCCTTCTCAGCATGCTTATCTTTGCTAGCGTCTTCCCACACGTCTCATCCAGAAAACCTTACGAGATGGAATCCCCGAGCCAGGACTTGGAAGATCAGATAGATGTCCAGCTTTGTTTGGCATTGCCTGTTCCTTTGTCACAAATGAGCCACAGTGGCTCTTAGGATTCTGTGCCTGCCCTGCAGGGGAGCAAATAATGTCTTCTCAAGTCACCTTCCTGTGCAGGGGTAGGTGGGGTGGGTGTGGCACAGTGGTCAACTCTCCACGCCTCACTCTGATGGAATGTGCCCAGGTCCAGGCAGGCTTCTTTCCATTTCTCTTGCATATCTGTTTCTATTGTTCCAGGACCCTGTGGAACTCCAGGTTTCCTCAGAGGGAGCAAACCCTTGGACCATCCATAGCAGCAGGGCAGCTTAGGTTCATTATGTGAACTGTCTCAAGAATCTGGAGCCCCGAGATGTGGGTGGAATCCCATAAGCTTCCATACGTGGGGAGTAGGTGATTTTTATAGCCAAAGATACTTCCTGAAGACAGTTCTACCTCCCCAGCTAGTCTTTATCCTGTGCCACAGCCTCCTCACAGGAGAAAGGCTATAGGGACTGATGAAGTGCTGGCAAGTTCTGTAAAGCCCCCCTGTAGGGATCTAGTATGAATCGCTGTCATGGACTGGCTTGTAGGGTAGCCCTGCTTGGAAGCAAGGCACCCAGTGGCTTTCTCTGTGCCTCTGGGCCGTCAGGAGACAGCGTGCAAGGCTTAGATTTGCATGTTTTCTTACGGGGCTATGAAACTTTCTGTAGCAGACAGTTAGGAAGACCCCATTTACGGCTCCAAGTATCTTACCCGTGATTCTGGCTCTCCCAGGCTCAGGCTGTGCCATGGGATAAAGCTGTCAAGTTTCTGAACAAGCACTTTAGTCCATGTGTGCCTACACATTCACACACACACACACACACACACACACACACACACACACACACACACCCAAAGTTCCTCTGTACCATTGGGGCATCCATCTTCAGCCTACAGGCCCATAGTACCCAGCAGACTATCCGTGAAGCAGGAAATTTCAAAGACAGTTCATTCACTTTCTGCTGTGTCCTGCAGGATGTCTCGCAGACTCTTTCATGAATCAGGAACCCCAAAGAATCATCTCACCTTTAGGCAAGTTCAGCAGTCCTCTCTCTCTGCGGGTTTTCTGTGTCCAGTTTATGCAACAGTCCAGGCAAGAGCAGTTTCTTGCCCAAATGCCTATCCAACTCCATTAGGAGCCTCTTCAATGCCCATCTTCTTCTTCAAGTAGCTGGTGCTACCAGGAGCAGACGTGTCTCATTGTCATGAAAAGCCCTAAGTTAGTAAAACATTAAATGCCGTATTCTGTAGTCTATCTAACTGAAATATATTTCTACATATCTAGAAAATGTAACATGATTACAAGCTTGACTATTATCGATGATTATCCATTAACCTATATTTCTAATTATACATTACATTTTTAAATTAACTACACAATCACAATACCTTAATCAAGATCAGAAATACATATACATATAATAAAATTGACCTTAAAATACATAACAATGCAAATTATTCATATCTATATCACACACACACACAACCACATGCATGCACACATGCAGAGGAAAGAGGATTAAAAATTAAAAATGGATTAAATAAGTGTTCCATTTTTTATTGACCCACACCTCCATCTGGACACAAAGATTATTCTAGATTTTGTTTCAATGTCTGGTTTAGGTTTATATTCTTTACAAATGATGTTTGAGCCTCAGACATCAGAGTAGGGGCTACCCATCTTCCATCTGTTACCCAGAACCCTAGACATTACTGCTGACCAAAAGGGCAGAGGTCTGAAATGGTCCCATTTCTATCACTCCAGAAAGAGTAGTATTGTTTCCCACGGCCTTAGTTAGGGTTTCTATTGCTGTGAAGAGACACCATGACCATGGCAATTCTTATAAAGGTAAACATTTAATTGGGGCTGGCTTATAGTTCAGAGGTTCAGTTCATTATCATCATGGTGGGACATGACAGCATGCAGGCAGACGTGGTGCTGGAGAAGGAGCTGAGAGTCCTACATCTTGCAGGTAACAGGACATGGTCTGAGACACTAGGCAGTATCCTGAGCATGTATGAGACTTTAAGGCCCGCCTCCACAGTGACACATGTCCTCCAACAAGACCATATCACACCAACAAAGACACACCTCCAAATAGTGCCACTCCCTTTGGGGACCATTTTCTTTCAAACCAACACAGCTATCATATGTTGAACGGTGCTGAACATGAAGGCAAACCATTGGTCAGTTACATGAATGGGCCATTTTCAAATTTATTGATTTACCATTTGTTTATCAGGTCTCATATTGTACCATGCTGAGTATTAGTGACATAAGGACAGATAAAATATGACCTTTGTGTGTGTTAGCTCTTGCTGCATAACAAATACCTGAAAGTTAGGGGCTTAAAAGGTAAAGTATTTAGTGAGCAGAGGTCTGGGTCAGGATTTGGGCTGTGTTCAACAGATCACTTTTCTGGTCTTTGCTGAGCTTTATTGGGATCTGGGGCCAGTTGTCCTCCGGGGCCAGTTAGTGTTAGCTGGCCTAGGGAACTCTCATCTTGGGTATCTGAAGTCTGACCTACATTCTTTCTTCTCTAGTGAGCTCTGTTGGCTCATTTATTTATACATAGTCAGGCCGATTCTCAGAGAAGTGGAAACAGCTCTCCTGGGTCTGCACTGAGGATATAACAAGGCGCCATTGTAGAAAGTCTAGGGTCAAAGGAGGTGCAAGTCAGTCCAGTTTTCAGGGAAGGGTGAATACCTTTATCATCCTATTTCTTTTTTTAAAATTCATGTCTTTTTAGATAATTTTCACTATATAGTAATGCATGCTAACCTGAACTGGCAACTATCTTGCCCCTGTTTCCTGAGTTCTAGAATGACAGGCATCACCATGCCCAGCTGAATGCTACTGATACTCATTGCTAAGGTATTGGACATAAGTAGGGGAACAGCGATGGCTGGTCACAAATGATTTAGTTTCTTGGTGTTTGGAGCTCATGGCTGATCAGAAAGACATAGAACTGTAACAAGCATTATTAAGAAATACCTTTCTGGGGCTGCAGAGATGCCTCAGTGGTTAAGAACACTCAATACTCTTCTAAAGGTCCTGAGTTCAATTCCCAGCACGCACATGGCAGCTCACAACTGTCTGATGCCACCTTCTGGTGTGCAGACGTTCATACAGACAAAGTACCTATGTACATAAAATACATAAACAAATGAGTCTTCAAAGAAAAGTATCTTTCCATTTTCTCTCCCTCGCTTTCTCTCACATTCCACTCGCTTCTCCCTTCTCTTCCTTCCTCTGTCTTTCCTTTTTCCGCATTTTCTTCCCTTCCCCTCTTTCCTCCATTCCTCCATCTTTATCCCAATAATATTTGACATTTTACATCATGGAACTGTAGTAAATCTAGTACTAAAACAACACCTACAATGATAACTCTGTACATTTAAAATTTTAATCTATCAGAATAGGAGCAATGCATGGACTATCAACACCACCAAGCTCCTGGTCATATCTCCAGCCATATCTACACTGTAATAGCTTCCCCTAGGACCTGCATTTTGTTGATGTATGCACTAGCTGTCTGGATAGGAAGTACCTCTGGGATGGTTAGTTTTTGTCAACTGGACACAAACTAGAATCACCTGGGAGAAGAGGACCTCAGTTGAGAATCGCCTTCATCACACTGGCCCATGGACAGGTTTGTGGTGGGGGATTTTCTTGCTTCATGGCTGATGTGAGAGGACCCAGGTCACTGTGCGTGGCGCCGCACCTGGGCGGGTTGTCCTGAGTTTTATCAGAAAGGTAGCAGAATGTGAACCCGAGGAACAAGCCAGTAAGCAGTGTTCCTTCTGTGTCTCTGCCTCAGTTCCTGCCTTGGCCTCTCGGTGATGGACTGTGTGTCCTGTCAGGGGAAATAAAAGCTGCTTTGGGGGCTGGAGAGATGGCTCAGAGGTTAAGAGCACTGGCTGCTCTTCCAGAGGTCCTGAGTTCAATTCCCAGCAACCATATGGTGGCTCACAACCATCTGTACTGAGATCTGGCGCCCTGCTCTGGCGTGCGGGCATACATTGAGGCAGAATGTTGTATACATAATAAATAAATAAATCTTTAAAAAAAAGCTGCTTTGGTCAGTGTTTTTCCAGAGCAACAGAAAGTAAACCGGGGTAAAGATTGTACGGGGGAGTGGATTGTTGCTGTGACAGAGCTGACCATGTTTTTTTATTTTGGGGGGGGAGTACCGTGGAAGTGCTTGGAGCTTTGAGCTAAAAGCCGATGAGTGCTTAGCCCTTCACGGGCCGCTCTGTGGGAGTGTGGAGGATGGTTATTTGAATGGTGCAGATGGCAAAGGAATGGCTTGTGAAATTTCAGAGAGTCCCTTAAAAACTTTATTGGTGCCATTTTTTTGGGTGATAGTTTTGAATTAAGAGTCTTTGGAAGTGAAACCATTGCTCTAAGGGGACAAGGGATGCTGTTTAAGTGGAGCTGAAAGATCAGCATCATTAATAAGGGACCAGCATCACTGGGTTCAGATCTCCTGGGTACTGTTTTCTCAGGGTCAGGAAGCTGTGGTCCATGTCGGGACTGGGGCTGGATCTCAAGCTGGCAGCTGAAGTTAGTAATGTGTAAGACTCTCTCCCACTACAGTATTGCTTTGGGAAGCATGGAAGGCTCATGGGAGCACAGCGGAGGCTTGGCACTGTATGGTAGGGTTTTCGTCTCATTGAAGAGAGGCCAGGAGAGGTGTAGATGAAGGTGCATCCTCAGCTGCACTGGAAATCCCAGAACTGAAAGGGGAGAAGCTGACTTGGCACATTTGGCAGGGCTGGAGTCCCTGAAGAAGCCACTGGAGATGTTGTAGTAGAGGTCTCCTGTATATGGGATATACTGAGACCCGGGGATGACCACCAAGGACACCAGCAGATGTGGAGCAGAGCCAGTCTGATCCTGTTAGACAAGCTATGTGTGCTACAGATGGAAGAGCTAGAGATATCGAGTTAGTTAAGCCCCTCGGAGCCCAGAAAATCAGAACTGAGTCCCAGATGCCAGGAGCTGAGCTCAAGATTTGCAGATGCACGGCTGCCTGTTTTTCTCTTGTTAAGTCTGATTGCTTTTATGCCCTAATTCTTCCCTTTTGGGATAAGAAAATATTTAATTTGTTTTTGGTTTTGTAGAAAGCCAGTTAAGAGTCTGGGTATCTTAAAGAAACTTTCAATTTTTGAAAGGATAGAGGGACGTTTAGAGTTACATTGTTTTTGTTTGTTTGTTTGTTTGTTTTTCGATTTTTTGAGACAGGGTTTCTCTGTGGTTTTGGAGCCTGTCCTGGAACTAGCTCTTGTAGACCAGGCTGTCCTTGAACTCACAGAGATCCGCCTGCCTCTGCCTCCCGAGTGCTGGGATTAAAGGCGTGTGCCACCACCGCCCGGCTGAGTTGCACTGTTTTGTACTGTGTCATTAACATGAAATCATGAGGATAAACAAAAAAGGAAATGTTATGGTTTAATAAAGATTTGTTTGTATGTCAGTTTGGCAGGAAGTAAATTGTGCTGGTTAGTTTTGTCAAACTTGACATAAACTAGACACCTGGGAAGGGAGGGCCTCAATTAAGGAATTACCTCATTAGATCGACCCAGGGGCAAATCTATGGGGGCATTTTTTTAGACTAATGTCCTGTGTTAGAGGGCCCAGGTCATTGTGTGTGGTGCCACACCTGGGCGGGTGGTCCTGAATTGTATTAGAAAGGCAGTTGTGAGCCTGGGAGCAAGCCAGGAAGCAGTCTCTTCCATGGTCTCTGTTTAAGTATCTGCCTCCACCTTCTTGTCTTGAGCGCCCATCCTTGATTTTCTCCATGGTGGCCACGTATCCTGTAAGCTGAAATAAACACTTTCCTCTTTCAAGTTACTTTTTGTCAGTGGCTTATCACCACAAGAGGCACAGCATTGGGGCTCAGGGCTCCTCTACCTACGTGTGACATGCCAGCTGCTAGGGAGCACAGGAATCCCCCTTCCACTGTATTTCCCATCATTCCACATGCTTTTGTGTGTCACGTACCAGCCTCGTCCAGCAAGGAAGACACGCGACCACCGGAGCTCTTCTTGCAGTAGTTTTCAGGACTTTATTCACAACAATCTATCTCCTTCTCTTTCTCTTTCTCTTTCTCTTTCTCTTTCTCTTTCTTTCTCTTTCTCTTTCTCTCTCTCTCTCTCTCTCTCTCTCTCTCTCTCTCTCTCTCTCTCT
>JABTXL010005620.1:22903769-22957927 GCA_025134845.1 Neodon shergylaensis | reverse complement strand
CTCTCTCTCTCTCTCTCTCTCTCTCTCTCTCTCTCTCTCTCTCTCTCCTCTCTCTCTCTCCTCTCTCCCTGGGTAAACCTCTTCCAGCCCTTAAGTAGGCATGGGCTGCCAACCCCGAACTGCCAGGTGGGCCCTGCCCATAGGTTCACGCATATGCAGGCAGCTGATAATTATTGCGTGATCATAGCATAGGTCAGGCCTTAGCCATCTCAGGAGTTGATTATACATCTCCATCAGGTGTGACACCACGCAGCTCGCTACATTTGTGTGTCAGTTTTCCACCACTGTGACCAAGTACCTGAGGGGAAAAGTCAATTTAAAGGAGGAAACATTTTGTTTTGGCTTAGAGGGATCTCTGTGTGGACATTTGGCTCTGTTGTTCATGGACTGTGGTGAGGGAGAAGGTCATGGTGATGCCAAACTGCTCACCCATAGCGGCCAGAGAGGGGAAAGAGATGGGAGAGAGGGATGGTGTGTGTGTGTGTGTGTGTGTGTGTGTGTGTGTGTGTGAGAGAGAGAGAGAGAGAGAGAGAGAGAGAAAGGGGAGGTGAATAGAAGATATATTCTTCCAAGCCAAGTCCCCAGTGTCCTATTTCTCACGACTGCCTCCTCCTGACATTTCCACTGCCTTCCCAAGATGCCATCAAATTATAAGACCATCAGTGAGCTAATCAATCCCTCAGTGAGTCAGAGACCTCCTGATCTGGTCCATCCCAAAGCCCCACGCCTGAACATTGCTGCACTGGAAACTAGGGGAGCATTTAGAATTCAAGCTATAGCAGTGTGTGTGTGTGTGTGTGTGTGTGTGTGTGTGTGTGTGTGCACGCATTTGCAAATGTATGTGTGCGTGTGCATGCATGGGAGTATGAGTGTGACAATGACCCAAGATCACCAGCTATGGCTGTGGGTTCAGCTTGCGGCCATAGCATGAAGCAATTCTATTCATGGAAATCAAACTTAAGTATCTGAAGCCTCTGGGTCAGCCCTCAACCGATTGCATTAGTTTATGCCTAACGGAGAGAGTAAAGGCCCGGTCAGTCAGTGTGACCACTGAGATTCCCTGGTAGCTTGTTAGAAATTCAGTCTCAGGCCTCACTCACACCTGCTGAATGGTTAACGTGATATGGTCCCACAGCATAGATGAGCCTTCTAAGGGTCTGCTGTGTGTGCTGGGCCCTCAGCAGAAACCAACAACACGGTGTGAAGGCTCCAGCTTCAGAGGAGCTCAGTGCATGTGAAGATGCCATGCAGAGGAGGCTCATGGTGTGCTCTCCAGAGGGAAAACCCTTTCTTGCTTTCTTTCACTTGTTTTACTGTTTGTTTTGATTTGGGGCAGGGCCTCACTATGTATGGCTGGCATGGATCTTGCTATGTAGACCAAGCTGGCCTTGAACTCACAGAGATCTGCTGGCCTCTGCCTCCTGAGTGATAGGACTAAAGGTGTGCGCCACGCCAACTGCCCTCCTTTTTTTTCTCTTGAAATATTTACTTTTATTATTTCACACTGTGTGTGTGCATGCGTGTGTGTGCATGTGTGTGTGTATGCATACATATGTGTAGTCATCCTTGGAGACCAGAGTTGCATTCCCCTGGTGCTGGAGTTACAGGCAGCGGTGAGCCACCCAACACGGGCGCTGGGGACTGAACTTAGGTCCTTTGCATTAGGAGTATGTGTCTCTAACCACTGAGCCGTCTCTCCATCCCATCAGTGTCACTTTACTGGCTTTAATTGCTCCTTTTCTCCGTTGTTCTTCCATCTTTCATGCTGCTTAGCATGGGCTCCCATACCCAACTTTCAGGATCCCGCCCTCTTTTTTTTGGCGACAGTGGGTGGGGTTTGCCATCATTTCCCACTCTCACTGTCATTACCTTCGCTACCAGCTCCCTGCTGGCTTTGCAGAACACACTGGTACGGCTCCCCGATCTAGCCATGATGAATTTGCTGATTCTGTCAGAGTCTGTAGCTGCTCTGCTTTGTCATTTCTGGGCCTGTGGTGAGGTCTGGGCCTGCTGCCCACATCTCTGGCTCTGAATTATAGGCAATTCCATGGCAAACATGAAGCAGAATGCACAAGGAGGACTTGTCTCCTCATAAGAGAATGCTATGTTCCATTGTCCTTTTAATTGGAGCTTTTCCTTGTTCTGAGATCTCTCTCTCTCTCTCACACACACACACACACTTGGATTTTTCCATTAAGTGGGCACCAGCGACCAAGAGACAAGCGTCAGTTACACTGACCAGATGACATACACTGCTGTCCTCCGTCCTTATCTGTAGAAGTAGAAACTAGACTGCTGTTATCCCTGCTAAGTTCACTGTTATCTGTCAAGTCAGTGGCGGATCTATTTGAGCCTGTTCTTTTAGCATTAGAAGACCGGCTATTAGAAGAAATAAGACAGGGTGTCTCTAAGTCCATCAGGAGATAAGTGATGACCTGTTGAAATGGTTCCATTTGCCTCGACCGCTCTCGTTCAGTCCATTAGTAGGTGACACAGGGCGCCTTCCAGCCACCATCCTTGGCTTCTGCTGGCTGCTGATGCTTACGAAGGCAGGGCTCTTTAAATCTGAGTAACCAAGTCTGCGGATATATTGTCTTCCTTTAGACGCTGTAAGAATTCTGTCAGCGTCTCCGTTAAGAGATCAGTGGACAGTCTGATGAACTGGTGGCTCTTGTCCTTTGGCTTCTCTTTTGAGGATGGTAAGGTTCTCCTCTTATGGTATTTTCCATACAAAACCATGTCACCTTCCACTGGGTCGGAGGATAGCTCCTAACCCCATGTGGATGTTTAAATTTAAATTAAGCACAAAGGAAAGCTTGGTCCCTAGCTGCATCCTCTGCAACATTTTGAGTGTCCAAGGACCCCCGTGTGCCTAGTAGCAACAGTTAAGGGGCTATTTCCACCACTGTGGCAGGTTCTAAAAGATACTGCGGACAGTGACTTGGTGGGATTTATAAGAACACGGTCTTCTGAGTCTTATGGAACTTGGTTCAAATCTCATTTCCCTTCTAAATAGCTAAGTGACCAAGCATGTCACTTGACTCCCCTGGGGCCTCAGCTCCAGAATTTGTTAGTAAGTCACTTGCCTGCCTCCCAGCAGCGAGGATGAGGTGCGATGGTCCCTGTGGCGCTGTAGCAGGATTTACTTACGTAGAACAGCGTGGTTTCCGGGGATGATTCCTATCTAGATGAGGGCAAGGTCCCCGAATTACTGAGGGGGTATTTTCTTTTCTGTATGCGTTGGCTTTTTTTTTTTTTTTTTGGTTTTTTGAGACAGGGTTTCTCTGTAGCTTTGGTGCCTGTCCCGGAACTAGCTCTTGTAGACCAGGCTGGCCTCGAACTCCCAGAGAGCCTCCTGCCTCTGCCTCCCGAGTGCTCGGATTAAAGGCACGCGCCACCACCGCCCGGCATGTTGGCTCTTACTAGTGTCGATATATGAATGCTCTCACCTCAAAGGGAACGCGAGGGTTTATTTTAGAGCTAAATATGAGTGGCCGTGGCACAAGAATGCAGATTTATGTTACCCCAAACACCATATTCCAGTGCAGTAACCACTTCAGGAAATTTTTCTATAGTAACAGAACAAAAAAAGTTAGACATTGAGATATTTTTCAAGTATCAGGTTGGAGGTTTACAGCACACTGGAGAAATCTCAGTTATCTGCTGACCTTCTTAGCTTTTGAATGGGTGGAAGCTGTAGCTTTGTATATTCTAAAAAGGTTTACCTAGTGGTCACAGGGTGTTAGGTCAGGAGCAGAGGTGAGCATTAAATGCCTCTCTAGGAGTCTAAAAACAGCCTGTGATAACTCGGTCCTCTGTAATAGTCTGTCCACAGTTAGTGAGTCCGCCAGGTGGGGGCTTACCACAGCGGAGAGCTTTCCTTGGAAACATCAGTCATGCCCACAGTTCATGCATATGTGTTACACATCACCCTCGAACAGGCGTAGTTGGAGGGTGGACATACGTGGAACTGTTTGAGAAAAGGTAGCATGGTGGTGTCCCCAATAAAAGCAAGGCCTTTAGGGTGTTTTTCATTATGACCGCTTGCCACTTAGAGCACAAGGATTTGTTTCTGGGCAGGTCATTCAGTATCACTGGCCTGGCTGTGAGATGTTGGATGCTGTGTGAGAGTCACTTACCAACTTCAAAACATTTCATATATGTATTTACATGATGATGATGATGATGTACATTGGGGTCTGTGTGTGGACTGTGTGGACACCGCTTGAATGTGAAAGTCAAAGGACAACCTGAAGGAATCAGTTCTCTCTCTCCACCCTGTGGGCCCCTAAGGGATCAAATTCATCAGTCTTGCCAGCAAACATCTTTACCCTCTGAGACGTCTCCTTACATGTCCTGCGGTCCCGCTTCTTTTTGTTAGCCATCCCTTGAGAGCCCACGTGAAATGATACCTTTCATGGCTTCATCTCTGGTAATGTTCTGATGACAGCTACCTCTCTGGATATCCTGTTTCTGTGCCCTGTGGCAGGAAAGCCAGCTGGTGCATCCTCTCCCGGAAGCTGCGGACATTGGGGACCAGCGTCATAATATATTTTGCCAGTAGAGGGCAGCATCGCCAAGAACTTCTTTGCAATTTAACGGCGTGGGTGGGCAGTCAGCCTGCTATCTCTCTGTTCCCTCCTCTCACCTTGCCCTGCTTTTGGCAGCCACACAGAGTAGAGATATTTTCAAAGTGACTCCCAGCAACTGATGGCCCGGAGGTTGGCCCAGGAAACAGCAGCGGCGTTGGCTGGAGGTCGCCTGCTATCTCCACACAGCCTACATCTGGCACCGCTCTGCCCCTGCAGGAGGTGGCTGTCTGGGAGGCCCGTGCCAGCTGCCCACTGCTCAGACTTCGCTCACACATCTCCTCTGGGTGTTCTTGTCCCTAAATGCCTCTTCCCAGAAGGGATCTGAGTCAGTCTCAATTAGTTCTTGCTAAACTATGACAGACGTCGAAGCAGCTGATGGAGCGATTATATTCTCCCTACCCCCATGGCAACAGGCAGAGGCAGGTAAAGTACAAGAGAGAAAAAGCCGTCGGAAGTTCCGAGCGGGGAGATGGTTTGTTTGGCCAGTTCAGCATCCATCCTTCTTGGTTATAAATATGGCAGAGGGGAGTCTGATTCAGTTGTCCAAACAGTCTGGATCGTTTGGTTTAATGTTGCTTAGAATGAAACACCCTTTCTGCTTATCTCTCCCGCCTCCCCCCTCCTCCCCAAATCTTTTGGCTTGGCTGGTATGACTGTATGCTTGCAGAAGTCATAGCTCTGCAGGGGAGATTTTTCTTGGTCTAGACTGAGCGTTCTGTCCTGGGGCACTGGCTCTTATATGGTGTGATTTACATTCCAGTTCTTAGTCTTGAACTGTCAATCAGGGACTCTTGACTCTTGACTCTGGGCTTCTCTCTGAAACCCAGGGAAGTTACTCTCGGTGGTCCCAGGGTCTGATTTATTTGGGACCTTCCTGTGGGTGACTCCACGACTCTACTTTTGCTTATGACTGGGGTCCTGGGGTGAATCCTTCCTCAAGAATATGTGACATACACTAGATCCCAGAGCTCTTAAAACCCCAGCAAACCCTTCATCATTCATGATGCCAAGTAGGTGCCAGGAAGTCAAATGGTCACTTGCAACTTCTTGGAGGGGTTAAATCCGTTAGCAAAGTCTCCTCAAAATTATCATCAAATCCTGGGTGACGGAAAAGGTGACCTTAAAGTACAGATGGGTGCTTATGAAACCTAGTCAGTCACCAGTATCAGACAGGAGAGCAGACAGAAATGGGCAGGGTGGGAGGTGGCTGGCTGCTATCAGGGATGTCTCTCTCTGTGGTTGGCATCCCTGGCTCCTATCCCCAGGCGCCTTCTGCTTCTTCCTTTCCTGTCAAAATCCTCTTCTTCCAAACTCAAGTATGAAGAAGCACGATGAGGGTCAGGGAGATGAAGGCTCAGGGCTTCAGAGAGCTTGCTGCTCTTGCAGAATTCCAGAGGTTAGTTTTTATCATGGTAGGTGGCTGTCACTCTAGCTCAGGGTATCTGATGCTTGTTTGGGTCCCTGCGGGCACCCACACACACATGCTCCCCTCATCAATACATAGATTAAAAAGAAAAAAAAAGGATGGTTTTCTCTGGGCTACCCCTTTTTAAGATATTCGTATATAATGGAGAGGAGTATACCACAGTGAAGTGAGCACACATCACCCTCCTCAGCAATGCTCAGGCCAATGCTTGCACCCCTAAGTTATTTTGAAGCAAACGATTTCTTTTTCACGGTATCCGCTGCTGGTGAAGAACTTTTGGTGGCAGAAGAGAGCTCAGATGGTTTCCCTCTCTGCTGTGGCAGTGCCCACCTTTTTGGCCTCTTTTTCTTTTTCCTAGTGGTTTCTCCTCCTCGCCACACTGAGGTGTGTTCCCCTGAGTAGTACCTTCCATCTAGTGCTAGGAATAAAGGCTTCATTTTCTCAGACCTCGCATTCTTCCAGTGGTACCCCAGAAGCCATCCCTTCTCTGGAACATTTCCTGGACCCCCAGATGAAGTCGGCCGCTCCTGTGAGAGCCAATGGCACAGGGTTTCCTGTTTATAACAATTATTTCTAGGCAGTGTGTACATTCTAGGAGATTTTGAACAAACACCAGCTGACTTGACCGTGTTAAACAGAGGTTCTACACAGGGGAAGCGAGGTGCAGAGTTGTAAGCGACAAAGCTGGGATTACAGGCTCAGGCTGCCGGGCTGCTCACTCTAGTCCAAGGCCTGTATTTGATACCCCTTTGGTTCTGTCGACTGTGCAGCCTTGGGGAACGGGGTGTGTGTGTGTCATTCTCTTCCGCACTCCTGGCCTGAGCCCTACCTGGCTGGACAGCACATTAGTTGCTGAAATCGTTTAACATAGGACTCTGTGCTATCGTCTGGAGAAACATCAAGACACCGGCTTCCTACAGCCAGCTATAATTCCTATGGTAACAAGAACCCTTAGCTGACAAGATTAACCTTTTTCTTAATAACCAACGCTTGTTCTGACCTTCTCCCTGAACAGAGGCAATCTGCAGATCTCTCCAGCGTTGGGGAAATGGACGGAGCTAGGTTTTACAGGGAGAGCCGAATAGGCTTCCAGGTGCCTCTGATGTGCATACAGGCGCAGCCTCTTGGTTGGGACTTGTTGAACTGGAGAGACAAGACACCAGAATAAAGTTTTAGCAATGGCCCCCGGATGGAGGAAGAATTTGAGGATACTTGGCACAGACAGGTCCTCCCTCCACCTCTAGGCTCTCCTCAGGATCACGGCAGGTCAAGGGGAATGAATGCCATTTTTCTGGTGGTAAGCAGCACTTTTTCTACTTCCTCGAAGTCCCACGTAGCTACAATTGCAATAGATAGCATGTTTGGGTGAGCCTATAGGAAGACAGCCGAATGTTCACAAGTTTCCCTGGCCTGCGTCAGCCGCAAGGACATGGGTCATCGCTGTGGGAGGCAGACAGAGGTGTAAGCGTGCACGCTAACAGTTTTGTGAAATACCAGAGCATAGCTAATAGGTTTTTCCTTATTTTTTTTTTTGTGGTAATTGTTGAAATTCTATTATTAAATTTTTAACAAAAGCCTTTAACATTTTCTGTGCAATTCACAGTTCTTACTAATTAGAGTATTTTAAGTCCCTGTCTGGCTATGACCTAACCAAAGACTTGAACTTTAAGTCTCTAAATGAGCAGGATTCTTTTCACAGTACTTACCTCTTTCCCTCCCTCCCTCCTCCCCCCTCCCTCCCTTTCTCCTTCCCTTCTTTATTCTTCTCTCATGTATTAAATATTCCAACCACACTTTTTCCTCCTTCCACCCCTCCCCCAGATCCACTCCTCCTCTATTTCCCTTCAGAAAAAAAAAAAGGCAGGCCTTCCAGGGCTATCAACGAAACATGGCATATCAAGTTGCAATAAGACTAGGCAAACCCCCGCATATTAAGGCTGGCAAGGCAACCCAGTAGGAGGAAAAGGGTCGCAAAAGCAGACAAAAAAGTCAGAGACAGACCCTCCTCCCACTGTTAGGTATCCCACAAGAATTCCAAGTTACATGACCTTAACATATGTGCAGAGGACCTTGGTAAGACCCATACAAGTTGCCTGATCATCACTCCAGTCTCTGTGAGTCCCTATTATGCACCAGTTAGTTGATTCTGTGGGGTGTTTTCTTATGGTGCCCTTGACTCCTCTGACTCCTGTGATTCTTTCTCCTCCTCTTCTGCCTCTTCCCTGAGCTCTGCCTAATGTTTGACTATGAGTCTCTGTATCAGTTGCTGGACAAAGCAGGTCACCCAGGTCAGTAAGGCCCTAGCATAAGTATGGCCATCAGACACCAATGTAGTCTCAGGTGGCTGGCCAAATCCTGGGCGTCTTCATGGCTTTTGTTGGTAACAGGAGCCATGAAATCAATGCAGACCCTGACTGTGGCTAGGGCCATGGACCCAGACATGGCCCTAGGCAGCATCCCTGGCTCGGATGACACCATGTGATGTGGGATTCCCCTCTGTATGCTGTGAATATGATTGCCTAATTAATAAAGAAACTGGCTTGGCCTGATAATATAGAGCAGAACCAGGAAAACTAAATTGAATGCTGGGAGAAAGAAGGCAGGGTCAGAGGGAAGCCATGTATTTCTGCCAGAGACAGATGCTGGAATTTTACCTGGTAAGCCACAACCTCATGACAATACACAGATTAATAGAAATGGGTCAAATTAATATATAAGAGTTAGCCAATAAGAAGCTAGAGCTAGTGGGTCAAGCAATGATTTAATTAATACAATTTCTATGTGGTTATTTTGGGGCTGAGCAGCCGGTAACAACATGAGGCCTCCTACAACAACCATGGCCCTGGTGATAGCACAGACCATTCAGATAGGCATGACCCCCTATGGTGGAATAGTTCTCAGATACCAGCGTGGCCATAGGTTGTGGTCTAGACCCTGGGCATCCATGTGGCTTTTGGTGGCAACTTGGGCCATAGATATCAACACAGACCCTAGCTGTGGTAGGACCATGTTCCCAGCCATGGTTCTTGGCAGCAGCCTGGGCTGTGATGCCACCATGGTTCCAGGTGGCAGCACAGGCCATTCAGATCAGCATGGCAACATGGTCCTTGGACACCAACATGGCTCAAGTTGTGGCCCAGACCCTTGGCCTCAGCATGGCCTTCGATTGTATCAGGAACCATGGACATCAACACAGACCATGGCTGCAATAGGGCCATAGACCCAGACATGGTCCTATACCAAAACCCATGCCTGAATGTCACCATGGTCCTGGGTGGCAGCATAGGTCTCTCAGATCAGCATGGCCCTGGTGGCATCATTTTACTTTCACAGGATCCCATGGAAAGAACATCACCCCCATGACAGCTGGAAATAATTCTAGAAGATGATGTCCTCTCTCCCAACAAAGTTTGTCCTCAGGGTTAGGGACATCATTTAGGGGATGATTATAATTGGTATAGGGTTGGGAGTTGGGGAGAAACTATGTAGGATCAGGGATTTCTTTAAAAAAAAAAGAGAGGAAATTGGATGGGATAATAGATTAGTGTGAGCTTACTCACACTAATAATAATAGTGAGTAATGAAATGAATACTTGTGAGCTATATTTATATGCAATTTACATTGGTATAGATTCTTGTATATTGATACAAACTTAAATTATATTGAATATGTTCTTATTTTTGTCTATAATATTTGTATATCTGGGCAAAGTTATTTTGTCATATTGTATGCATGCATGCTTCTACCTCTGCTTAAGACATTTTGTATATTGATACAATTTTAAGGATATATTTATCATACTGTAATATACATTTATACCTCTGATCAAGATATTTATACATTGTTTACATTTTGAGATCATTGTCTTCATTTGTTGCAAAGTTGTTTAAAAATTGTTTAAAATTCTAATATGAAGTCTTAATCTTTAAGTTATATAGGTATTAAGATTCATAGGTCAATAGTCATCCATGTTTGTCATACTTAAAGTTAGACTAATCAGGTTCTTTAGATACATAGACATTGTATTCTGCATAGATAGGTAATCTTCAACCACTGCAAAGAGCTGTAGAATATCTCATTTAAATAACTTAGGGTTCTGTTGAAGTGAGACACGATTGCTCCTGGTAGCATTGATCTATTCCTGAGAGAATGTTGAACACTGAAGACACTCTACTTGGAGCTTGTTTTCTTCTTGGCATAACTGGCCTTTGGGCAAAGAACTGCCCATACATCGACCACTGACAAAATGCACAATGTCTTGACAGGGCAAGCAGGACACAAGAAAAAAGACTGTCAAATCTTGCCAAGAGAGGGTAAGACGGTTTTGAAAAATTTTCTGCCTGTAAAAATGGTCTGTCAGTTACTATACGCCCTAGCCAAAGTGGGTTGCTCCAACATTGCAAATGAGATGTTGGGTGATTGCCTATGTAGCTAGCCAGTTGTCTCTGTCATTTGTTGCACATTTCGGAAGTTGCTTGATTGCACTTCCTGCTTACTCAAGTAATATTATTTCCCTTTTCGGGTCTTCATTGAGGTTGAATACTGGATAGTTTTAGTTACTTTCCTCTCCTGACTTGGCCAAGTTATTTATAATACAAGACTTAGACTCCTTAGGATAGGATAATTATTGAAACATTTATCACATGTTTCTTGCTTGATATTGTTTATGCTGGTTGTAATTCTAATTTTTATACCTGATATTTGTTCTTACTATATATAACTTTGTATTAAGCTTAGAACTTACTTATTTAACCAAAAGGGGGAGGTGCTGTAGGAATTCCTACTGCCAGTAGCCTTTAAGTTACAAGCCCACTTGGGCGTGGCCTCTTATACTATTTATGCCCATGTAAAGCACACATCTGGCCTCTTTTCTAGCTGTGGGATTCAGTTGCTGTTCCCCATTCTGTGAGTCCACCCCTAAATAAATAACCTTCAATTATACTCAATTCTGAGCTAGTGTGAAATTTCTTTTAAGTGTCCTTCTTCACTCAAATACCAGTATGGAGTCAGGTGGATGACCAAATACCAAGCATCCACATCACCTTCAGTGGTTACTGAAGCCATAGAGATCCACAAAGACTCTGAATGTGTAAGAGCATGAATCCAGACATGGCCTTGGCAGCAGCTTAGGCCTAAGTGTCATCATGCTCTCTTCTGACAGGATAAACCCCTTAGGCCAGCATGGCTCTGAAGGTGACCTGGCCCTCAGACACCAAAATGACCACAGGTGGTGGCTCAGACATTGGGCATCCTTGAGGCCTTTGGTGGCAATATGAACCTCATTTTCAGTAGGACCAAGGGCTCAGACAGAGCAGGCCACCCACATGAGCCTACTCCTCATCACCTTTACTTCTTATGTTCCTCCTCTTTCCCAGCACATGAGCCATTCTGCTTCTCTTTCTCTCCCATTTCTCCACCGTATATTTGTTCATCATAATGGCACCTACCCTACCCACATGGCACGTCAGGGCCTGTGGATGTTTTCAGGCAACCCAGATTTTGGGGACCCAGGCTGGCCCGTGGGTGTCTTTCACCTGCCTCAGCTACATGGCAGCTGGTGAGCAAAGTTCCATTTATTAATTGTTGATCTTAGTGTCTGTGCTATTGGTGTTCTTTTCAGGAAGTCATCTCTGTGTCAATGCATTCCAGGCTGTTCCCAGTTTCTCTTCTATCAAGTTTAGTGTATCTGGTTTTATGTTGAGGTCTTTGGTCCATTTGGACTTGAGTATTGTGCAGGGTGATAGATCCATTTGTATTCTTCTAACATCCAGTTAGACCAGCACCCTTTGTTGAAGGTGTTTTCTCTTTTCTGTTGTGTGAATCTGGCTTCTTTATCAAAAATCAGGTGTCCATAAGATTTATGTCTGTGTCATCAGATTCGATTTCATTGAGCAATCTATCTTTTTATGCTAGCACCATGTGTTTTTATTACTATAGCTCTGTAGTAGAGTTTGAAATCAGGATGATGATACCTCTGGGAGTTTTTTTTTAAAGATTTATTTATTCTATATACGGTATTCTGCCTGCCTGTATGCCTGCAGGCCAGAAGAAGGCACTAGATCTTATCACAGATGGTTGTGAGACCCCATGTGGTTGCTGGGAATTGAACTCAGGACCCCTATAAGAGCAGGCAGTGCTCTTAACCACTGAGCCTTCTCTCTAGCCCCTGGAAGTTTTATTATATAGAATTGTTTTATCTATCCTATGTTTTTTGGTTTTTCACACGAATTTGAGTAGTGTTCTTTCAAAATCTGTAAAGAATCTTGCTGGAACTCCTATAGGGACTGGGCTGAATCTGTAGATTGTCTTTGGTAAGATGGCCATTTTTCCTATGCTATCCTACCGATCCATGAGCATGGGAGATCTTTCCATCTTCTGATACCTTCTTTGAAGACTTGAAGTTATTGTTATACAGAAGTTTCACGTGCTTGGTTAGAGTTATCCCAATATAGTTTATATTATTTGTGACAGTTGTGAAGGGTGTTGTTTTCCTGGTTTCTTTCTTAGCCTGTTTGTCATTTGTGCATAGCTGAAGGCTACTGATTTTTTTTTTGCATTAAACTTGTATCCGCCACTTTACTGATGGTGTTTATCACCTGTAGGAATTCCCTGGTAGAATTTTTGAGGTTAATTATGTATTCTGTCATATCATCTTTAAATAACAATATTTTGACTTCTTCCTTTCCAATTTGTGTCCCCTTAATCTCCTTATTGATCTTGCTAGAACTTCAAGTACTTTATTAAATAGATATAGAGAGAGTGGACAGTTGTATTTTGTTCCTGATTTTCATGGAATTGCTTTGAGTTTTGCTCCTTTTAATTTGATGTTGGTTATAGGCTTGCTGTAAATTACCTTTATCATGTTTAGATATGTCCCTGATTTCTCCAAGACTTTTATCATGAAGGTGTGTTGGATTTTGTCAAAAGCCTTTTCATCATCTAATGTGATTATCATGTGTATTTTTTTCTTTTAGTTTGTTTATATGGTTGATTACATTGACAGATTTTCATATGTTGAACCATCCTTGCATCTCTGGGATGAAGTCTACTTGATCATGGTGGATGGTCTTTTTGATGTGTTCTTGGATTTGGTTTGTGAGTATTTTATTGAGTATTAGTGCATCAATGTTCATAAGGAAAATTGGTTCTGTAATTCTCTTTTTTGGTCTAATCTTTGTGTGGTTTGGGTATCAGGGTGACTGAGGCCTCATAAAAGAAATCTAGCAATGCTTTTTCTGTTTTTATTTTGTGGAATAATTTGAGGAATATTGGTATTAGCTCTTTGAAATTCTGGGAGAATTCTGCACCAAAACCATCTTTCCCTGGGCTATTTTTGGTTGGACGACTTTTAATGACTATTTATATTTCCTTAGGTCTATTTTATTACCTAATCTTGATTTAACTTTGGTAAGTGGTATCTATTGAGAAAATTTTCCACTTTTTTTTTTTAGATTTTCCAATTTTGTAGAGTACAGAGGTCGCTAAAATAACTGTAGTGAAATATAGAGCCATAGGTCAATTTTAGTTTGGGGGGGGGGCACTGAAATTTAGACCTGTAGGATAGTATCAAACAAACTGGGCTTTGTAGAAATCCAGGTTTCAAATAGCTAAATTCTAGGTGATAAAAAAATGTTGAGGTGGATACAAGCCCCAAGATTAGGCATTATATTGAGCTTCTATTTTATTTTTTGTGTTCCTATTTTAAAATTTACTTTAAAATCAGTGAAAAAAGTTACCTTAAAAATTCATCATGAAAATATCAATAAAATAGAAACAAAGACAATGAGAAGTAGTCTAACTGTATTCTACAAAGAACTAATGAAAGAGTCAATCAGCTTCATGACTGTTACCCAGAAGTCAACACTGATGAGAGTAGTGTCAGTGTCATTCCTCTCAAACAAAGATGGACAATGTCACTAGACTCAAAATCCAGAGCGTCTAAACATCATTGGGTTGGACACAGAATCAAAAGGCCTCATTTCTGAGAAGTGGGATTTGTTTTGAGGGGCAAGGAGATGAGAGATGTAGAAATTGAGCTTTCCTTAAGTGTGGATGTGTTTGTTAGCTGTGTTGAAAAAACCAGATCTTCAAGCCTGCTCCAGTGAGGAACCCAGGCAGCAGGACATGAAAGATCTCACCTCAGAATATACCTCTCGGGATATGCTGTCTCTTCGTTTTAGCCTGCAGAAATTCCTTCAGAAGGTGAAGGCCCTGTCCAGGGAGAAACCCAGATATTCAACAAAGTTCCCAACCAAGATTGTCCAAGATTGGCCATTTGGAATGAAACAAGGAAGGAGTCATCTTAAAGCTTGAGTTTCAGCGGTCATCTGTTCACACAGAGGTCATTTGAGAAAATGATGCATGATAGGTTTTCATGTTTGATTTTTGTTGTTCTTTTGAGACAGGTTTTTCTCTGTGGCCCAGGCTTGTCTGATTTCAGTATCTAGCCTAGGCTGGCTTTGAACTCATGGCAATCCTTCTGCCTTAGCTTCTTAACCACTGGGCTTATAGGTTTGAACCATAAAACCCAGTTTCCTGCTTGAGTATTTAATTCTTCTAATTTTGGCAAGGTGTGGAGTTGTATATGTGCAAAGGACCTGGTTCTCAGTTACATAAGACTTGACAAGACTATACCAGGGGCTGCAAGGCAAGCATTTGCGGAAGTGCAGACATCTTGAGGTAGTGAACTGAGTTATGTCAAATGGAATAGATGTGGTTCTTAACTGGGTCCTACCTTGCTGCTATTTTTAGGAGAAATTTGGTAATGCCCGAACATATACATATATATATATATATATATATATATATATATATATATATAATAAAACTGGTACCTATAGGGTAAAACATCCCATAATGTACAGTACTTACCAAACCATTTTCTAGCCTCAAGTGTCAATAGTGCCGATGTTGAAAATTAAGTGATGGAGGTGTTAGGAACAGAAGGCTACAAGGCTTGGTTTATGTTGAAACAACACGGCATTGATATTTATATCTTGCATAAGTCGGATAAAACATTGCTGACATTTTACATGGGGGAAGAGGACTCCGAATCAGCACAGCATGGCTAACCCTGAATGTCCAGGCAACCCCAAGTAATCTGCTATATAACTATGTTTGTCAGAGTGCTACTTTTGTATGATTCTATATAAACATGGGTTTAAGGTCAGATGCCTGATCCCTTAGCCTTTGCCTTGCCAACCTGCTGATGTAATCTGTAGGACTGTGGTACAATGGAGACTCAAAGTTGTTGAAAGCAAGTTTGGAACTGTTGTCAGTACAAAAAGGCAGGAGAAGAATAAAAAAATCCAATGAAGTAATACAAGAGATTAGTTGACTATAATCCTATGACACACACACACACACACACACACACACACACACACACACACACTCGAGCATCACATTGTAGTTTAGGAATTTCACGGTGATGTACAGATTAATAAAGATGGGTTAATTTAAGATGTAAAAGCTAGCTAGAAATATGCATAAGCTAATAGGCCAAGCAGCATTTTAATTAATACAGTTTCTGTGTGAATATGTTGGGTCTGGGCAGCTGGGAAATTAACGAGCAGCCTCTGTCAATAGACAGGTATCTGTGATCTTTGGAATTTTCCCTTTCAACATATTTAATTAAAATCTAATTTCCTTTTTTAAAAATTTATTGAGCTCTACATTTTTCTCTGCTCCCCTCCCTACCTCTCCCCCCACTTCTACCCTCTCCCAAGGTCCCCATGCTCCCACTTTACTCAGGAGATCTTGTTTTTTTCTCCTTCCATGATCCTTCCTTCTAATGATCTATGTATGCTTCTCTTAGTGTCCTCATTGTTGTCTAGGTTCTCTGGGATTGTGGTTTGTAGGCTGGTCTTCTTTGCTTTATGTTTGAAAACCACTTATGAGTACATGTGATAATTGTCTTTCTGGGTCTGGGTTATCTCATAAAACCTAATTTTCGAAGAGTAGATTTCTTAGTGAACAAAACGATCATGGATATGCAAAAGCTCAGATGAGACCAGCAAACATCGAAGAAGTGAAAGACAAAACCAGCGGTAACTCTGTGTGCCTCATGCCGGCTCTGAGTCCCTACAACGGAACTCCCACCACTGACTGTTTATTTCTTGAGATGCTGATTGTCATGACCTGATGCAGGTAAGGATCAACGCCACCCCCCAGAAACAAAACCCACACTTTATTTTTGGAGTCAATTGTTTTATTGTCATTATTTTCACACTGAGGAGACTTAGTTACATAAAGTGTATTCAGTAGGTTGGTTATCAGTAGTAGAAGCACAAGGATGCAGACAGTGGACCATAGAGGAATGCCCCTTATCAGAGCGAGAGCATGGGACTGAAGCACACCGCTCCAGACAGCCTATGTACAGATGTAACCCGAATTCCAGTTATGTACAGACAGAGTCACAGAGTAAATGACGTGGGGTCGCTGTACACCTAGCCAGTCATGGCTCACAACAAACACACAAAATGACAAAGATGACTTTAAAGTGCATCAAGAGGATTCTTGAGGGGTGAAGATAGGGGCTGAGATGTTTCTTTAGAATCCAGGCAAACAAAGGCGGTGTGAGACCCTTACCTCCCCTAAAAAGATCCCTCACAAAAATGGCATTGTGATATGTTTTGATCCTTCCAAAATATATTCATTAAAAATTCTAAAAAATTGCTTTTGTTTATTTGATTGGCATACTTATTGTATATACTTATGGGGTAGAATAACATGACTAAATCTGGGTTATAGGTTCTGCTGTAGTGCAGGAGAAAAAGTATGGTTGGCAGTAATTGATTGTGCATCTCAAAACAAGATTTTGAGTACATTTTGATATTTTTTAACATAACCCATTTAAAAGACAGGTTAAATCTTGTAGTGCATATATCTATGTTAGAATCAACATTAATGGTATTTTATGTTTTAAAAATATGCAAATAATAATTGCATAACTTATCTTTTTTTTTTAAACACTAGTAGTGGCTTCATTGAACCAGGAGGGTAGTGTTTGTTACTCTTACTTCTTTGCTATTTTTGAGACAGACTCTCATGTAGCCAAAGCTGGCCAGGAGTTTCCAATCCTCCTGCCTCTACCTCCTCAGTTCTGGGATTGCAGGTGTACCATCATGTCTGGCTTGAAACTTATATTTTTCATGTACCTCTCTGTGTCTGCATTGTGAAGATGGAAGCTGTTGCTTGTGGAGACTTGAGAAAACAAGGCTAGGTCCAGGTACCACGATGGTTAGGTACAGGTACCACAACAGAGTCTGTGCAGAGCGCAAGAGAAACTCACTCTGTTCTTGATGGACAGTCTGACTCTCCGAGAACCTTCAGCCCCCAAAGAGCCTGAGATAGAGGAACATCACTGGCTCTGCCTCCAGACACCCTTTCTTTAGGGCAAATTGTCTGTTAAAGCCTAAGATTGATGGGGTTGTTCAATTTAATACTTGGGCTTATGTGATTTAGATATCCGGTTGTGGTGGATTGTTCTAGGCTCTTTTGTGCCTTTTAATCATTATATTAGCTTTTACTCCAATTGCATTACAAAGTGAAATATTAAAGGTTTTTGTTGTGGGAACATCTGTGCTTATATGTGTGCAAACAAACTTACCATCTCAGTCAGAAAGCATATTTTAACAGAAATAGGAAATAAACTGCCACTGCTCTATGAAGTCTGTTGTTTTTGCTTGTTCTCCTGGGGACATATGCCAATTTAGGTTTACAATGCCAACAGGTTGTATATCTGTTTGCCATTTTTATAAGGGAACTTTTTAGATCCATCACTTATTCGCATAGAAACACAAACACTTCCTGATTTTTCCAGGCACCTTTGCTAATTATCCATTTCAATTCCCATGTGGAGGAATCTTGCTTTGCATAGCAGACGGATTGCAGGAAAGTAATAAGGAAGTATTTTCAGCGTGGCAATGTGACTGGCTACTTAAAGAAGCCATGCAATAGGCTACTTTGAAAATGAAGAATGCTTTTTTGTGAAATAAACAATTTCTTTGATTTTCAAACAGTTTGCTTAACATACATACCTAAAAATGTATTAGTAGATTAGGACTATCCAGAAGAGTAGGTGTAAGTAATAAGAAACAGAACAGATAAACTTCATCAACGAACAACACACAGGATGACTCATGGACTGTTTATTGACTATATTCAGAAGCCCTGAATATATGCTTTATTGGTATTTTATGGCTTTAATTAAGACAATCGTCTCTTATGAAATACTATAAAGTGCAATATTAAAAAAATTAAAAAACCCAAAAGGCATCCATTGTCCTTCAGTTTTATCCTGATGATAAGAGTTGGAGATGCATTGAATTAACTGGCAAGGAATTCTCTGCTGAATTCACACATGCAGTTTCATTCTGGAAGTGATTTTATTCTGGGATTCAGACTTAGTTCACTTTTCTCTTGTTTGTGTGCGTGTAACATGATTTAAGAGAATTAGTACTTTCTTTCGGCTAGCTGAGTGTTTTACAGACCTGTCAACATCCAAGGCCTTCACTAATTATATATCCATTATGAAGAAATTGCAACCCAAGAGGAAATTCCCATCTTTTGCTGACCAGTTTCCTAGGTCGGGAAGTGTCCTTACTGTTTCTATCAGCCTACTGTGTGGGAAATAAACACACGGTGGGACTCATAACAAGAGGAGCTCCAACCCTTTCTCTGACTTCCCATTTGAAAGGAAAATGTTACTTCCTCTCGGTAATCAGTGCAGGCAAGAACAAACCCAGAGTCTTGGAATGGTCTAACATGGCTTCCTTCCTGTTTCCTTTGTGGCCGAGGAATGAAGATGCAAGATGCAAAAAGAGCTGTGATCTTAACCTCACCAGCACTCCTTGATAAAGATGTGCCCAGTGGTCATCTCGACACTAGAAAAGCCAGTTCCCATGGGTACCATATTCAATTCTATTGGCCCTTCCTTGGAAGGCGTTTGTACTATTGTGCTCCTCCGTGGTTATGGATTCTGCCTACCATTCAACAGCAATCAGAATGGTCCCTTCCAGGGAGTGCTGCTGGGGAGGTAAAGGTTTAGAATTTTTGAATATTTACATTGAGGAGGAACAGTACCCGCAGCAGGAAGAGAAGGAAGAGCAGAGAAAGGAGGGAGACGAAGAAGAAATCACCTAAGCAAACAAATAAGGTTTCTAGGGCACTTCTGATGAAAATAAATACAGGGTCCCACAGTAGCAACTTCCAACTACGTCATGGATAAAGCTCAACAAGTGTTCAAATGCAGTTGTCTTCTGCCATGAAGGAAAAACAAGGATGATGCCATCAGCAGAGGGTCTTTGGGCGAAGCTGGGTGGGGACGTTTCTGTCAGAGTTAAACACTGGCCTTGGGTATAGTAGGATCTCTTTGCTGATATCCCATGATTTAATATTGGTGGTCCTTTGTACTATAGTGACCAGCAGACAGATTCCCCCACTGAAATCAGCCCTTGGTGGGAGCCCACACATGCCCAAGGCACTTTTCCATCCTTAACTATTTATTAATTTTCCAGTTCAGCCCATCAGTGTCTTAGGAAAAGTGCTTTGGTTTAGACCACATGCTTCTCTACTCAATCCCTCACCGTTCACTAATGAGCCCATCTGCCTAAACTTTCAGGACCAGTTTGGTCTCTCAAAAACCGGCTAGGTCGTACATCTGTTTGTCTTTTGTGTCCCCCCCCCCCATACTCTTTCTTAAGAAAACTCATTGGCAAGATTAAAGACTTTGGTGACATTTAGGTAGTTTGGAGCGAGGTTGATTGTCTATGTGTGAGAAAGGCGTGTGGATGCATGCTGTCTGGGAGGCCTACATGGAAAGCTAGCCACTTCCAGATGTAGTCAACGCGCGCACATCTATGATCCCACAGAAGTCCATGTCCTCCTGTTGCTGAGGCATCACAGCCTACGCAGACCCCAAGCGCCCAGTGACATGAAAGAAATATTTCAGAGGTGCAATAATAAGTATTGGATCTGAGCTGGCTGTATTTCCTTTATTGCTTTTCTTGTTAGCTATATATTTCAAAAAAAAATATGAGGCTGTGAGATTAAAAAGGACCACAAAGATCCAGAGGCAGGAAACTAAACTTAGACAGACACGGGGGCAAGGCACAGGAACCTTCTTTACTGAGGCCGTCTTAACACGAGATTTTCAAATCAACCTAGGACATATATAGGCTCTAGTAATTATTTAAAAAGGTCGGCTATTTGTAGCCACTTTAAGCATCACAGGTAGGTTTGAATGGCTTTCTTAGGAATTCTATTATTTGTAAATTATTTTCTCCTTTCCCCCTTTTGAATTTTGTGGTTTTCTCCCAACTCTCTCTTAGTGGGAAGGCCTTGCCTGCTAATCGAAGAAAATGTTGTGAGGGAGGCATGGGAACTGAGGACGATTTAAAAATTAACAGGTGAATATGTACGAGTGGGTATCAGCTTTATAGTGTACTTTTTATAGAACAGGCCTGCTGTCCGTAACATGTTACTTGCTGAAGTTCAATCTTTCTGGGTGCAAGGAAACATAGAGTGTGTGTGTGTGTTTGTGAGAAAGCCCCCTAAAATTCTCTGAAATGCTTACCTTCAAACAAGCATCGGACCCTACCAAATTCTTCAATGCAGTTCTTTCAATAGAATGCTTCAAACGCCACCGTCCCCTGTCTAGCCAGTAGCTCTAACTGTTGTCCCTTCTGTGATCAACTTTCTCTTAAGGTGGTCTGGGTGAGGACAACCTTCTTTCATAGGCCGCATCTTCCTTCGCTATAGATCAGAGAGGATTTTACAAGATGTGGGAAGTGTTGCTGGCCATTTCTCTCTAACCAGGAGCAGATGTACGCTAATGTTACTAAAAATCTAATCATCGAGGCAGGGGTGTTTTGATGAAAGGCCTCTAGACTGCCCGACTCATGTCTTCCCTGGAAAATAAATGCTAATGGCTGCTGTCAGGTGACACCTATCAGAGGCCTGGCAAAGCCTTTTCCTTGAATATGAAACGGTCCTTGTCTCTTTTCGTAGCACTCTAAAGTGAGACATCAGACAGACACAACCCTGTCCCCGAGTCTCTGGACACACATTCTGCTCTGCTGACACTGCCTGGCATATTTAGGTCTTGGGAAGTGAAATCACACCGTTGAATCTCATGCTTCATTCCATCAGGAACTCGCTGGGTCTGGAGGGCAAGTAGATACGTCATGGGCATTGTTTAATGCAAATCTAGGGGTTTCTATTTTAGAATCCTTAGTCTGGACCAAGATTCTCTCCTCTTCCAGGATTGCCTAGTGCTATAGGAGAGATGACAGCAAGCAAGCAAGACCGGCTTGGTTTTCTGTGAGTAAATGGGCACATTTGGGTACAATTCCTTTATTTTAGGATGAATGATAAATTTTGGTTTGAACTTTTGGTATTATTTCATACCCTGCTCCAGAGAAGAAAAGAGACGGCCATCTAAAAATTTCCCCCATGCCTCTTGTGGCATTATTTTTGCCTCTCTGTAAGCATTAGGGACACAGTGACCATTTCCTATATTTTGGGGGTTGGCATGTTCAAGTGGCATGCGGATGTTTGTGCATGTGCATAGAATAAAAAAAAATTCAGTTCATAAATGTTCACTTTCTTTTCCACTGACTGCCAAATTTGATGCCCTTTGCCTTAGAATTGATTGGGCCAAAGGATGATGATGTAACTGATACTGTATGTCTGCAAGATCTGGTGCACTTGCACACGCTGACATGCGAGAAACAAGTTAGAGATGAGCTGAAACCAGCATGCAGAAAGCAGTTTTACAATAATACGAATGCTTCCAGGTCAACATAAGGCCATATACCATACATTTCTCAATGAAGGCAGCAAGAGCCAGCAGTAGATGGTGCCCGAGCACCATTCAGTGAAGGGGAGCACTATGGAGATGGGGACTGGTTTTGGGAATGTTGTCTTCTCAAAGTAACTTTTCACTGAAGACCATAGCACTCCCCGTGGAGCAGAATTCCCAGCTCTTAGGCACCGGAGTGCTTCCGGGAGGTAAGGGGCGCGAGTGTGGGAACGGTAATGGTGGGACCAGACGTTCTGTGACCTTTCTTATTTTGTAGTTGGTTTAAAAAATCATCCATTTTAAACGATAAACCAACCTGAAATCAGAATTTATCCAACCATCATCATGCAGCCAGGACAACAATCTGAGCTTTTAAAACTGAAAACTCACTTTTGCAACTGCCTTTCTAAGGTAGCAGCAAAAATGCTTGCTTCAAACAAAGTCCAACCCTTGAAGAATGGGATGTGGATTTCTCTCTCACCATTGAAAACTGCCAGTACTCAGGAGGCAGAGAGAGGCAGATCTCTGTGAGTTTGCAGCCAGCCTGCTCTACAGAGTGAGTTCCAGCATAGCCAAGGCTGTTACACACACAGAGAGAGAGAGAGAGAGAGAGAAAAAAAATCAAACCAAACCAAAGCCCAACTTTGCATTGTTGGAGAGACTTGAAAGCCAGTTTCTTAGTTGGCAGATCTTTTGATTTCTTGTGTTCTCAGGGGGCTTCCACTTTGAAGTGTCGTGTGCTTAAGTGTAAAGTGGTCTTGGGCTTGGCTCTTCCCGTTGCTGCCATGTTCTGTAAATGAATGGAAGTTTTGTGGATGGAAGGCTGAACTTGACCTTTTTATTCAGTCTGAGTTCTTCACCCCACCTCCCTATATTAAGCGGTGTTCAGAACATAGTCAGACAAGGCGCGGTGACAGATCAGAACTGAAAGCATGGTGACACTCTCCTTGTATGGTGTGTGCCGATTTACATGGAGGTGGCCACCCTCTATTCACCTTTTCAATGGATTTTAAGGAGAAAGCATGGTTTCGGAAAATGAAAAACTGCATGTTTTCATTGTTTTCAGTTCAGTTTGTCCTGCGGCTGTCAAGCAGTTTCATTTCCTACTGCAATAAACTGGAGAAATCACACAAGGTGTTGGACAGAGTGTGGGGGGTCTCAGTGAATGAGGTGATCCCATGTGAAGCTGAGCAAAATCAGTAGATCATAATATCAGAGTGACCGCTTCAAAGAAGTGTAAAGAAACTATGGACCGCAAACTCGGAACACTAGCATTCCAGATGGGCTCACGATGGAGGGAGGGGCGTTGCATGGGTCTACACCAAATTCATGACTCAGGACTTGGAAACTGTTCTGGGGTGGGGGGGTGGGGACACCAAGTGGATCAGACAAACCTGAACTGCCTCAATCAAGCACAGTCAGTCTGTTAGTTTAGATCTACTGGGAATAATTCTTAGATGTGGCAGCCCTTTGTGGCCACACTGAGAAGTGCTCTGAGGAGCTATGCCCTTATGTCCCCATCAGTGGCCACTTCCACTGAGCACCTCTGCTGGACGGTGTCTCTCGGCACACATCTCAGCTCTCTTGGCAGGACTTTGGACTGTGTGTGAGCCCTTGGCATTGAAGCATGTCCGACGACAACCACGGCTAAGATTGCCCTTGTTCTTTTGATGATGATGGGCCATGCACTGGAACAAGACAGGCTCAGTTTATAGAAATTTGCTGTCCTAGAAAAGCACTAATTTGGTTTTTCATTCATATCATCTACTTGCATGCTGGGGCAATACAAGAAAAAAAAGCAAAACAAAACAACCTAACCTTCGACAGTTCCTTTGGTTGCCACCCGGTCTGAGTTTCCCCTCTCTCTTAAGGAATTCCGTGGGTCTCAGTCAGAGCATCCCAGTGGGGATGGGTTGTTTGGCTTGTGACAGTATTTTAGAGGTTCTAACAGGGCTCCAACAGACTCTCTCTTCTGAGCTTTCCTCTCTGCAAACTCTGAAAACTCAACGCAGTATGTCCAAAGCAGGCTGGAAATCACAGCAAAGAGTGCTCGGCCTACTGATTCTGTTAATTCACCTGTTGCACTCGAGAGGCAAAGCACACAAACTGAAGGTTGAAGGTTGATGCCCCTCTTCAAATAGGAACTATAATTACGCTAGCGCTATCCCTGAAACGATGCATTTGCACTTAAATATATATATATATTTTTTTATATATATATAATTTCTCTTTCTGTGTACAGTTATGTATTAATTCTATAGGTCTAGGAGGAGAGGTATAGTACAGAAACAGGCAGGATTTGTACGCTCATGTGTATATATTTATAATATTTATATTCATGTGTATGTATAGCCTCTGTCCTTTTTCGCGTCATCACAATGAATGTACCTCCGACCAGCGAGGAGTACCTGTCAGTGGTGATGGAGAGACGGTTCTCTTTGTCTCTTCCATGGAGTCGTTTCCGCAGGCAAGGGTGAGGTGCCCGTGAAGCGAATGGCCCCATGAGAATCCATCCTTCCTCTGCCCTCCAAGGAGGGACGCTTGCCTCCCAGGGCTGTGCACAGGCTGCCTCTTCTCAAGGCTTCTGCAAGGAGCCCGGAGCCCAGAGCCAGGAGGGGCCATCCATGCTGTTGGTTGAAGATATGGCTTTTCCACTAGATGGAGACAGGGCACTCGAGCACTTTGTTTTCCAGGAGGACGCTGACCACCAGGAACACGAAGTAGAGGCCAAACATGATGAAGCCCAGTATTTTGTTCATCCGCCACTTGCAGAGGGCTATGGAAAGGATGACAAAGAGCAGCATGATGAAGAGGAGGACGATGGCGCAGAAGAGGCCGTTGCTGCTCACAGTCACCGGCGTGAATCTGTGGATGATGGTGTAGAGGAGCCAGGGCAGGGGGAGCCTGAGAGGAAGAGAAGCGGGCAGGTGAGGAAGGAGAGAGAGAGCAGTCAGGTGTGGCGAGGAAGCCCTAGAAGATGACTGCCTGACTACCTAGGCCCCCCCCCCCCCCCCCCCCAGGAGGACAAACGGCTGGGCCAGGAAACTACGTAAGGGAGTCGGGGGCGGGGGTGGGGTGGGGGGGTGGAGCTTTGGAACCTTGACTCATTTGTTCTCCCGTGAACTACAGCAAAGGCGTCAAAGGCGTGACACTACGGGCGACCTTGGAATTTGATCCGAATTCCCTTTTGTTTTCTTCCTAGTGGAGATTACAGTGTGCTCCCAGCGCTGGAAAGGTGGACCAAGGTTTGCACGAGTTGAAGGGAAGAGAGGCCAGCAAGAAATGGTAGAGGAATGAGGGGCGAAAATGGAGAAAAAGCCATTTCACCTTCAGAATGGAGACAGAGCAGCAAGGACTCCTCTGAGAACCTAAAACAGTGATGTTGTAGGCTGGTGGTGGGGACCAAGGCACTGTGTGGCAGTCTGAAGTTTATGCTGGGAAGGATTGTGATAATCATTTATTAAAAAGGGTCTTGGGCTGGCATAGCGGTGTGTGCCTTTAATTCCAGCACACAGGAGACAGAAGCAGGCCAATCTTTGTGAGTTTTGAGGTCTGGTCTGATTTACAGAGTGAGTTCCAGGACAGCTGACACTACACAGTGAGACACCCCCCCCCCCCCCCCCCCTCCAACAAAAAAAAAAAAAGGGTTGTTTATTTATAATAAATTAAAAAACTTTATTATAAAATTTCCTACCAGTTTTCTTGCCTTGAACTGACATTTGAAATCTGACAACACCCATTGCTTCCTAACCAGAGTGATGACTCTGACATCTACCAGGCAGAGCCATTGCTGGGAAGACACAGGCAGTAGAAACATGGCTGAAAATACCAGGTTCTAGTGGTGTGCTGCCCTCTGGAGGCAGCTCTGTGGCGTGCAGCCAGTTAGGGGAGCGTAGGATCAGTTATGATTCTGGGATGTAGGGGAGGAAGTAACTTTATGAATCCCAAATTTCCTAATGGGAAAGCAAATAAGATATAAGCATTATCTTAAAAACAACCAATAGTGAAAGAAACTGTGTGTGAAACTAGAGCCCACAGTGTGTATGTATTTTCGAATTCCCAGGCCCAGCACATGCAGACCCCCTAGGGTCCTTGCTGACTTGGGCAAAGCTCAAGTGATTGACATGAAGGCCTGTGATGACAACATAGGTGTTTTGCTCGGGAGAGCCTGGGTGGGAGACGCTTACTTCAGAGGATCTCTCTGGGCTGGGAGAGCCAAACACTTCACTCCCACTAAACTCCATGCCATACTTGGGTCTTGAACATTCCTTTAAGGCTGTGTGTTAAGATTTGGTCTCTGGTCTGAGGCTTTTGGGGAGGTGATGGGACCTTTAGGAGGTGGATGGAAGGAAGATAGGTCAACAGGATGATCTTGAATGGGATTTTGGGACCCTGGTCCCTTTCTGTTGTTTTGCTTGCTACCTGGCCACAATGAGGTGAACAGGCCTTCTCTGCCATGCGCTCCCACTGTGATACACTGGCTGCCCAAAGCCCGAAGCAAGAGGGACAAGAGACCACAGGCTGACACTTCTGAAGCCCTAAGCCAAAATAAACCATTTCTCCTTTAAGGAGACAGAGCTTAGATGTTTATTACGGGGGCGGAGAGCTGACCGACCCACAATCACACCCACACACACACGCACAACTGACTTGGGTAAAGTCGAGGCTGGTGGGATTTCAGATAATTCGTAAAACCTCTTTTCAGGGAGTGACATTTTCTACACCTCTCAATCTGTCACCTCTGGTTGTCAGTAATCAAGCATAAGGAGGGAATGGGCTGCAAATGCAACTCCAATCAGAAGAATGATCATTTCAGTGTGATTCGAGGAGGAAGTTGGGGATCTTTTTTAGAATTTCTAGCAATAAGGAACTAGTTAGAGAGTGTGTAGGCCGGTGTAATGTTATGTGGCTATTTAAAATCACAAGCTTAGAGATCGGGACTTCCGAGCAGCTGGAAGAGGGTTTGCCTAGCATGCGAGATGCCTCGAGTTCGTCAGCATTGCCTAAGACAGACATGGTGCCTGAAATCCAGCATCTGGGATGTGGAGGCAGGAGCATCAGGAGTTCTCAGCTACATAGGCAGACTGAGGCCAGCCTGGGCTGCATGAGACCACGACACAACCAAGCTAAACTGTTGAACAACAAACTCTGCAGGGCTTCTAGTGCTAATAGGAAAATACTCATGATGTAAGTTTCAATTTACTCTTTCTTTTCTTTTTTTTTTTTTTTTGAGTCAGAGTCTCATGTGTAGCCCAGGCTGACCGTGAACTTGCTATTTGACTGAGGATAATACTGACTTTCTGATCCCTTTGCTTCCCACTGCTCACATGATATCTACTTACTGACATGCTGGGATTGAATGCAGGGCCTTGTGTATAATTTTAATTGAAAAAAAATGAATGGCAAAAATAAAACTAGCAATGTAATTTAAATCATGCAAAATATACATATTTGAGTGGGTGGTAGATCATTATTGATTTCTATATGTATCTTCTAAAACCCTTATGTGCATAGAAGATGCTGGCAAGACTGACTATAGAGGAACTACACTTGCTGTATTGTTAACAGTGCAATCAGCGTCCTGACAATAGAAATATAAAACTGAACACATTTTGGGAAAGATTTTTTTTTGGAAAAGAAACTATCAATACCCATTAGAATATTCAAAATTCATAGTTTGTTATTGCTCCTTTAAGGAATTTATGCTAATGAAATAATTAAAAGAGAATTTTCTACACACAAGTATTCATAAAATTCCCGTAACAGCATAAAGCAAAAGAAAAAAAGAGAAAAGCTCCATTGAAAGACACTGGTTAACCTGGGGTGCAACTGGTTGAAACACCTGAAGTTAGTGTTAGTTTCTAGGGCTATAAAAACATTGATCAGAGCAGGGCATGGGGCCCGCCAGCTTACCAGGAGAGGCCACACCATGCCAGGACCACACGGCTTTGGAAAAGATAAATGCCCTTCAAGAGAACAAAACTGAAGAATCTCTAAGAAAAATTATTGCATCTTTGCAGAAGATAAAAAATGAAGGGCTTTTGGCAGCAGGTCTAGTGAAGACTGAGAGACTTTCCTTTGTTGTTATTTATACCTAATCTGGTAACAATGAACAAGGAGTGTGTTGTAATTGTCAGAGCATGTGCCTTTGGAAAACATGGCAAACACGTCTATCTGAATACTTAGAGCTGTAGTAGACTTTTTCCTTTTACATGACAAGACATTCTCCTCCCTCCCCCCTCGCTGAACCCTCTAAGGGGAATGTAAATTTGTAAGTGGAAAGATTGGACTGATAGCTTATCCTAGAACAATTTCCGTGAAAACACACCCAGGTATCCGTTCATTCTAGAAGCCTCGTGAGATGCTACCATGATTAGACAAGGGGCTAGGCTACGTGAGTTCAGTAGGGGATGCTTGCAGGGCTCGCAGACTGGCAGGAGGAAATAATCACAGTGAGAATACAATATGCTGAGTCTACCAGAGTAGAAACCCCTGGATTTGAATAGACTCTGGAAAAGAAGTCAGGGTTTCCTGTAGACAGAGGAAGAGGCTCCTTGGTGGGTGGCCAGCAAGGGCACACAATCCGGAGAGGGCACCTTGGTGATTGACAGCGGATTCAGACAGTGAAAACTCAGTTGGGTTTCACTCTCAGGCAGAGTACTTGTCCTCAGGGCCTGCTCTAGTTCCAGGTATCTTTACCTGCTGCCTTAGCTCTGTGCCCTCCAGCTCCCACACTCAGGAATAAGGTTGATAACACATAAACCACACGATCGTTGTGGGTCTTCAGTTACTAACTGTAAGTACTACGTGAACAATGACTAAGGTTGATAACACATTATCCACATGACTGTTGTGTGTCTTAAATTGCTAACTGTAAGCACCATGTGGACAAGGACAAATATATTCATTAAACCATTGGATGGTTTAACGAAAAGGAAAAAGACAGAACAACATTCAAAATGTTCAACGAGAAAGTGGATACCTCTCAGTGAATTTCCCAATTCCAGGGCCAGTAAACCTATTATCCTGGAGCAAAGAGACTCTGTGACTTGAGTTTCTCAGGAGCTGACATGCAGGGTCATTTGTCAACTACTTTTGACATGTTAGATGAAATGGGAGCCATAACAAAGTCCCTGCCAATCTGGCTCACTACAGATTATTCCCAGCGACAAAGCCAGTTTGCCCAGCTCAGGGAAAAGATCTCATCTGCCTTTCACAAAACCTGTGTTGCCAGCATTTTCCAAGCAAGAAGACAGGATATCAGTGCTGGGCCTGGGTGTGGCCCAAGCTGCCTTTGAATCCAATCTTACCTGGTCAGGGCAGTAATTAGAGGATAGAAAAAAAAACACCATGAAACTGACAGGGCAGCCCAGTCCTACCTGGGCAGTGCACATCCATAATACGTGGTGAGCGCAGCTATGTAAGTGAAATTCTTACCTTCTAGAACATTCTGTATGTAAGTATGTGTTTCTGCTGATTTAGGGTTGACTTAGTTCCCTAAAAACAAAAAGCCAGCTGGTAAAATGGAATGGCGCTCCCAGGCATAAGTTTTGGTTGGCACTTGGACAAATTTTGGGTTCAGAGAGCCAGCTCATGTTTCTGTAGCTTCTATGATGAAAAAGACAGAGGTGGAGCTGGTGTGCATGCTTATAGTACACTGTACTCACCCCACAGTGATGTCAAAGATGTTGCTTCCAACAGAGCTGGACACGGCCATGTCCCCCAGCCCCTTCCTGGCCACTATGACACTGGTGATAAGATCAGGGATAGAGGTCCCAGCAGCCAAGATGGTCAGACCCATGATCTCTTCACTAATGCCAATGGTCTCTCCAACCTGAATATCAGAGCAAGGACAAATGTGAGAGCTGAAAGTCACAGAACCCAACACCATTATGAGACCTCTTTTGAATGACTCCCTCCTCTGTTTTAGGGTAAGTGCTGATACAAGATAGAAGAATAAGCCATAGTCACTGATAAAGGAGTTAATGCACTTTAGCATCTATGCCCAGGAAGTCCTAGATGTGTACATGAGGACTAAACAGACTGTTTTAAATAATAAAGGGCTGTAGAGACCTTGAGTATAGCCACCACATTGTTGTCTGCTAAGACTGTCAGGGAAGCTGCAAGATTCATTTGAAAAGCCAATGGCCTTTGACAACACCTGACAATCTACTATTGGGTGGTTAGACAGTGTCTCATTTTTTCTTAATACCTTCAATTATTTCTATCACTCTAAAACACATATAACCTCTACTATTTCCACAGGGAACTTGGCACTGGGTGAACTTAGGCTTAGAAATATGGAGCTAAATCAACAAAGCAGCTATGCAGAACCAATTGCAAGGAATCAGAGGGCCTTGGTCCCAGGGCTGCTGTAAGGGCTTGACCAATTGATAACCGTTCCCTGTACAGTGTCTTGATTCTTACTTTCTTAGCAATCAAGTAGGGATAATAATACTTACCTTACGAGAAAGCTGTGAGCTAAAATGATAGTTTTCAGGAAAGCTCTTATAAATAGCACATCATTATTAAAAAGTGAGAAGGTGCAGTATTCTATTTCATTATGGTCTTTGCTTAAGACTGCAGGCTGTGTTTGGATAGTTGGTCTAGCCTCAAGTAGAAATCCATCCAACCATCTATCCATCTGTCTGTCCACCATCCATCCATCTATCCTCTATCCATCTATCATCCATCCATCCATCCATCATCCATTCATCTATCCATCCATCATCCATCCTCCATCCATCATCCATCCATCCATCCATCCATCCATCCATCCATCCATCCACCCACCCATCCATCTATCTATACTGGGGATCAAACTCAGGACATTGCACATGCTAGGCAAGCACTCTACCATCAAGCCGCACATCCAGCCATGGTTTCTTTGAGACAGCATCTCACTATGTAGCCTCAGCTAGCTTTCAACTTGGGATCTTCTTGTTTCTGTTTTTCTGCCATCTGATTCTAGGATAGTGACTGTAAGCTACCACACACATTTCCTTTTGTTTCTTGAGCACCTTACTTTGTGGGGGCTTTAATCAACATTATGTGTTTTCTGGAGCATTATTCCAGAATTACTGTTCTCAAAAATTTTAGAGAATGCTTTCCAATGTTATGACATCCAAAGGTATTTTTAAAATGTAGTTTTTATTTTTTATTTTTATTTATTTATTTATTTATTTATTTATTAAAGATTTCTGCTTCCTCCCTGTCACCGCCTCCCATTTCCCTCCCCTCTCCCAATCAAGTCCCCCTCCCTCATCAGCCCGAAGAGCAATCAGGGTTCCCTGCCCTGTGGGAAGTCCAAGGACCACCCACCTCCATCCAGGTCTAGTAAGGTGAGCATCCAAACTGCCTAGGCTCCCACAAAGCCAGTACATGCAGTAGGATCAAAAACCCATTGCCATTGTTCTTGAGTTCTCAGTAGTCCTCATTGTCCGCTATGTTCAGCGAGTCCGGTTTTATCCCATGCTTTTTCAGACCCAGGCCAGCTGGCCTTGGTGAGTTCCCGATAGAACATCCCCATTGTCTCAGTGTGTGGGTGCACCCCTCGCGGTCCTGAGTTCCTTGCTCATGCTCTCTCTCCTTCTGCTCCTGATTTGGACCTTGAGATTTCTGTCTGGTGCTCCAATGTGGGTCTCTTTCTCTGTCTCCTTTCATCGCCTGATGAAGGTTAATATTCAGGAGGATGCCTATATGTTTTTCTTTGGGTTCACCTTCTTATTTAGCTTCTCTAGGATCACTAATTATAGGCTCAATGTCCTTTATTTATGGCTAGAAACCAAATATGAGTGAGTACATCCCATGTTCCTCTTTTTGGGTCTGGCTTATATATCAGTCCAAACACACTGAACCTGATAGAAGAGAAAGTGGGAAGTACTCTACAACACGTGGGCACAGGAGACCACTTCCTACGTATAACCCCAGCAGCACAGACAGTAAGGGCCTCATTGAATAAATGGGACCTCCTGAGACTGAGAAGCGTCTGTAAAGCAAAGGACACTGTCGCTGAGACAGAAAGACAACCCACTGACTGGGAGAAAATCTTCACCAACCCTGCAACTGACAAAGGTCTGATCTCCAAAATATATAAAGAACTCAAGAAACTAGACCGTAAAAGGCTAATCAACCCAATTATAAAATGGGGCACTGAGCTGAACAGAGATCTCTCAACAGAAGAAGTTCAAATGGCCAAAAGACACTTAAGGTCATGCTCAACTTCCTTAGCGATCAGGGAAATGCAAATCAAGACAACTTTAAGATACCATCTTACACCTGTCAGAATGGCTAAAATCAAAAACACCAATGATAGCCTTTGCTGGAGAGGTTGTGGAGAAAGGGGTACACTCATCCATTGCTGGTGGGAATGCAAACTTGTGCAACCACTCTGGAAAGCAGTGTGGAGGTTTCTCAGGAAATTCGGGATCAACCTACCCCTGGACCCAGCAATACCACTCTTGGGAATATACCCAAGAGAGGCCTTATCATACAACAAAAGTATACGCTCTACTATGTTCATAGCAGCATTGTTTGTAATAGCCAGAACCTGGAAACAACCTAGATGCCCTTCAATTGGAGAATGGATGAAGAAAGTATGGTTTTTATAAAGAATGGATGACTTGGGTAAAATGACCTTAGACAAAAGGGCATGGTTCAGCCTGAGAGGGGACCTAGCATGTTCTGTCCGCTCAGCTTCTTCCTGCCCTCTCTTTGTTGGTTCTTGCTCCTGAAAACAGAACCTCTATGAACTTAGGGTCTAGGGAAAGAAGGGAAAGGTTTCTTTCTAGAGTCTATATCCTCCCTTGATGGGAGGAAGGATCTAGGCTCTATAGTTTTGCCTCTGGGAAAAAGAGTTCTGGCTTCTACATGTGGGTTGGGGGCTGGGGCAGGCAGGAAAGCAAGAGAAGTTTAATTGTTAAGTCTGTATTGCTATAGAAAAATACATGAAGCAGTTAACTCAAACAAGGAAAAGGTTATTCAGCTCCTGCTGTAGGCTCTAAGCTCCTACTTGCGGCATGAATCACGCTGGTGATTTCCCTTGGGTAACAGGAGGCAAAATGGTCTCCTTCGTGCTAAGTGATTTTCACCCTAAGTATGTTACAATTGATGGAATATCTTCTCCTCCTCCTTCTTTTTCTGTCTTCTTTTTTTGAGACAGAGACAGGATTTCTCTGTAGCTTTGGAGCCTGTCCTGGAACTAGCTCTTATAGACCAGGTTGGCCTTGAACTCACAGAGATCCATCTGCCTCTGCCTCCCAAGTGCTGGGATTAAAGGTGTGCACCACCACCACCTGGCTAATTTATACATTCTTAATAATTTAAATTCTTAGAAGGCATACTATCGCAGTGATCATTTAAAAAATACACCATTGATATTTGGAGTTTGAATGCCAGTCCTGACAGAAGAATCCAAACTGTAAAGAAGCATGGTGGTGTGGTTATGAACATGGCTGAGCCTCCTACAGCCCAGGATGCCTTCCAAGTCTCTGATGAGGCTAGCTTCAAGTTCCTGAATTTCCTGCCTCTACACCCCAAGTGCTAGGATTCCACTCATGTTGCACTGTGCCTGGCTGCTTGGGCATTTATTTTATTAGCTGTTAACTCAATTTTTTATCTGCATATTGTAGATAATGATAATTTCCCCCTCAAAGCATCTGAATCAAAAATAATGGTAAAATGACAAAGGGATGTTAACTGTCCAGCATGGAGCATACACTTAACAAGTAATGGTTTCCACTCTCGTCTTTGAGAATGGAAGCCCTCAAATATCACTCATTCAAGTTGTTAGGCAGCAATCATTGAGACCATATCCTGGGATCAGCATTAAGACTGGCACTGAGCCAACAGTGACAAAAATGACATGTATCGATACATTTATAAATTAAAGCCCAAGGATGAATATTTTGTCTTCACGGCCTCTCTTAATAACCATTGTTAAAAGGCTTGGTGAGGGCTGGGGAGGTGGCTCAGTGGGTAAGAGCCCACTTAAATCCCTGCAGAAACATGAGGACCTGAGTTCAGAGTCCAGGCATCCATGTGAAAAGGCCTGTAACCTCAGCATGAGGCTTTGAGGTAGAGATAGGAAGAACATTGGGGTTTTCTGCCTGCCAGCCTTGCTGAGAAATGGCAAGATACAGGTTTAGTGAGGGACCCTATTTCAAGGTCGTATAAGGTAGGGAGAACATGGAAGACTTTTTATGCCTATCATATGGACTCACACATATGCGCACACATGCATCACACACACGAACACGCACATGCACACACTCACACACACAGAGAGTTGGGGACAGCCATGCTGAGTTGCTTGTCCAAGACAAGATACTGAGGTAGGCAGAATCTTGACTTTCTGCCCAAGTCCTGGTTGGCCAGGCCTTAGGGGACAGACAAGAAGAATCAGCCAGGCTTGCTTTCCTCCACATAGCTATTTAACAGCTGTGCTGATTTGATTTCTGACCACCAAGCTAGGGGAATAAGAAAATCCAGTCCTGTAATGAAACTTGTTTATGTCACACTTAGTATTATGACAGTTCCAAAAGGGAAAACACATTGACTGATCACGTGACAACCAAGACTAGAGACAAACCAGGCAGATGGGTGCCACCGGCAGTCTTACCTGGTGTGCCCACCACACCATCAGGTAAGAGAAAACTGCGATCCAAGTGATGGAGCCGAAGAACGTGACAGGGAAGAACTTCTTGGAAGCCTGCGAGACAACCAGAGGGAAAACATGTCAGAGTTGCCCTCTATGCTGGAGAGACAGTCTAAAGCTACAGCCGCCTTTGCCATTGCTGTGATTTCTCTCACATTTGTTACTTGGTTGCATTAGCAATCAAAAGATGCTACTTGCCCCTAATCACACAGGGAGAGGAAAATGCATTCTTGGAAATTTAAATTGATGGGAGCTGAATGATTGTAGAACTGAGAAAGAAATTTCCCTCTCTTCCTTCCTCTGTCCCCTTTTCCTCCTCTTTACCCCCACTTCTCTCTTTGAGACAGTGTCTCATAGCCCAGGATAGCCTAGATGGCCCAGAACTCATTATGCACCCCAGGTTGGTCTCAAATCCTATCTTCCTGTTTCAACCTCCCAACTGTTGTGACATGGACCACCGTATTGGGCTCTGGAAGTCACTTGAGAGAATGTTCGTACCTGTAGCTAACAGATCAATGCCCCCTGCTCCTATCTTTTATAGGGTCTGGATTCTCTGTCATTCCTTCTGTTATATATTCTGCATCCTCCCTCTATCTCTTCCCTTTTCTTTAGTTTGCTTCCAAGTTCACCAGAATCAGTTCATCAGAATCTACTGCCAGGAAACCATGTGCCATGATAATCTCTGTGCTAAACCTCTTATGTAATTGATTCCATGAAACAAAAGATGGGAAGGATTAGGAAGGTTGGAAATAGAGTAATTTATCTTAGAGTCCCATGACTTATCAGGAAAGCCACCACCAGAGATGGCTGGGATGGGTCGTCTCCATGACACTAACAATACCCATCAGCTGGAGTGGACAGAGATGGAGACACCCAATCAGAATGGTCCCTGCCAGGGAGGGGCAGGACAGACACCATTCTCAGAACTGTGTTCTTGGCACATTTATATTGCACCTGTATTACATCTCTCCGACCCATAGTACAAGTCCCGTTTTGCTTCCAGCACTGAACTTCCTGTCTTCTTGGATTTGGACTGTGTGAACACACTCAAAATTCCCTTAGAGCACCAATCAAAAATCAGACACTTAGAAATGTAGTTTTTCATGGCCAATAAGTAGCCCAGTAGGTAAAATCACCGGCTAGCAAGCCAGACACCCGTAGAACACATGGAATGAAAGGAGAGAACCAACACCTGTAAGTTGTCTCTGATCACAAGAACCAAATAAATAAATTTAATAACAAATGCAGTATTTCTTACTCAGTCCCATCCCAGGGAAATTGTGGCTTGCACCGAATTAGTTTCTGCTGATTCCCTTGATAGAAAACATGGGGCACAGATAAGAGAATGCTCTTTGAGAGTCCGCCACCTATTCTTGCCAACACTGTTAATTCCAAAGCTTTTACACGCTGAGAAAACCACACTCTGATAATGTCACCCAGTTCCGTTCAGGGCACCAGCTCCTGGAGTTGATGTGGACAGCAGCTGTCTGAGTTGTCTGAAGGGCTGGGCTGGGCAGTCACAGAGTCCATTCTGCCATGGCATTTAAAGGCTCATGGGTGTGGCAATCTTTTAAACCTGAAGCCCAGTGATAGACATAGTCTCAGGTTCCAGAGGGGCTTGCAGTCTCTGTAATTTCAGGCTTTGAGAAAGTCTTTTTATTATCATTCACACAGGCCTTAGACTCTGCAAGAATCTTTTCTCTCTGGGAATGACTGTTGCTGGTGCAGGGTGTTCTCTGGGGAGACTATAAGACCAAACGGGCATGCTCAATTGGGAGGGGGCGTCATGTCACACTGAGCAGACCAGATCTCACCCTTAAACGCTTCCTTGTGCTTCTCCTCCTTCTTAGAAGAAAAGTATTTTAGGTAAGGACTTTGTTCTGTCCTGGAGACCTGAGCACTTCAGTGGGTGACGGGGGAAACACTGTTTTGCAAAGCGGAGTCTACACCTTTAATCCCAGCACTGGGAGGTGGAGAAGGAGTGATATGGCTGGGTGGAGAGAGAATAATATAAAACGGGAGGAGACAGGAACTCAGTGCTGCCTGAGGTTTGGTGGAGACAGCTGCCGTCTGAGCATGCAGTCTGAGGACAGGACGGCCCGTTCAGTCTGAGCATTAGTAGAGGTGAAAACTCTGGTGACTGGCCACTCTGTTTCTCTGACCTCTTACCTTTCACCCCCTGGTATCTGACTCCAGGTTTTTATTGAGACCAATTAGAATTTGAGATACACCAGTTAATAATTAACACCCATCAAAAATATCAAATGTTGAATTAGAGGCTATTCAAAAACACTATAAAAACAAATATTCTTAGTGAAGTTCAAGCTCTTCACTATCAGCTAGGAGCAGGTAAAGACTGGGTACCTACTCTGCATCCAGCTCTTCAACTAGAGATGACGTTCAGATCTGCTGACTACAAAGCAATGCGTGCCTAATGCGTATGTTTTACCATCACATAAAAAGGGCCCAAACTGGTAAAAATACACCCCGCCACAGACAGAGTGAGTGCTGTCATCATCATGCTGGGCTCTCTTCTCAACGTCAGGAAATAAAACAAGAGTGTCCAGGAAACAGAGGTCAGCGCTCCAGCTGTAAGGCCAGCTGCCTCTCCAGCCTCCCAGATTGTTCTTGCCTTGGAAGCGGCAACCCTTCATGCACCAGCAGTCTGGCTAATTCGTTTCTCTGTCAAGATGCCTTACCATGCCCAGTCTCCCAACCCAGGAAATCACCCCACTCATTCTTGTCTAGACCATGCTCCTCATGTGGGTTCCATGATTTCACCCTATACACCACTGCCCAGGAGCATCTGCACGGGTACTAGGTTATGAGGCTCGTGGAAGGGAGAGACCAGCCCTGAAGCCAAGGTCTAACCCATCAGGCTATGGTCAGCAACGGTGGCTCGTCCTGACATCTGTTAGGGTGGGCCTCACACCAATTAGCAAATGAGCAAATTGTGACCATGTGCTGCCCATTTTGCTTCCAGTGTAATGGCTGGGTACCTAATTGACAGCTAATGTTCCCATTAGAAGCTTTTAGTAGAGCAGTGTGATACCGGCTTGAAAAAAGTCACCGGACAACAGCTGGCTGAGCAAACTGGCCATGTCCTGGCTGTTCTAAATTTAATAGTCACTGATCATCTACTTTGCGCAATGGACTGAAGAATATTCTTCAGGTGGAAGGGATGGGAGTCTTGTTATATAGCCCAAGATGGTTTCATATTTATAGCTGTCTTTCCTCCGTTTTCTGAGTAGCCATGTTTAGCATTTAGCTTACCATTAAATCTGAAATATTTGACACATGTATTTATCTGTTTGTTCATTCATTAGTATGTGTGTGTGTGAGTGTGTGTGTTTGCACGCGCTTACACACACATGGAGAGGTGCATGCTTATGCACACACACATATACATACATATATATAAATACATATACGTATATGCATACATATACATATACATATATATATGTATATATATATATATGAAGGTCTGAAAGCAACCTGTTTTCTTCTTCCACCATGTGGGTCCTGGGAATCAAATTTAGGCCATAAGTCTTGTTAAAATTGCCTTTACCTGCTCAGCCATCTTGCTGTCCCCTGAAGTAAACACACATTAAGAAGTTTTCCACCACAGCCCTATTAAGATTCAAACTATGGCCACTGGGTTATGATAGTGGCTCTCATGAGCAGTAATTTTTACTTAGGAAAACTATTTCACTTCTTTAAGTTTTGGTTCCTTCGTGTGTAACGCGGAGGGGAGGGGTAACACAAATCTAAACCATCTGAAGAGTCATGCACACAGAAAGCCAAGCCAAGCACCCGAGACATGAGAAGTGCCCCCACAGCAATCACGGTTGTTCCTGTCCGTCATTGTCTTCATCGCGGGTTTTAAGAGGAGGAGAGGCTGAGACCTGGGGAGGCAAAGCCACTGTGGATGCCTGGTATGGAGGAGGCTTGGCTTCCTCTTAGCAGCTGTGATCGAACAAACCTCTCAGCCTCCCTGGGTCTTAGTCACCTCGTTCTTGCTACATCGCGTTTGGCTTCTGCTAGATAATCAATAAAAACTCGGTGAATGAATACATGACCCAAAATGCAAACCCCTCTCTGGGTGTCCAGGTTCCTTCCTGGTACTAACGGATCATGTTTTCCTGTCTTGAGAGATACACCCCTCCTTTGTGTATCTCAGGCCACGAGAAAGAGAAAATCACATTACGTGTCCTATTGCGCTTAATTTTCAGTTTTCACCAAAGGTATGTTTCGGGCCCTTTCTGTTTTCACACAAAGTTGTTTATTTAAGAAAACTGTGTGAAGCCCCTATTTAATATCTGAGCTGAAAGTATGTGCGAGTCAATAAACATCGCCATAAAATTTGCATAGGAATGATGTGGGAATGAACACAGTGGGAGTGATATTTATTCTGAAATTAGAACTATACAATCATGCGTTCCCTGTAATTACTGGTAAGGTTTGGGATTTTCATCCCTAGGAAGAATTAAAAAAAAAAAACTGCAGAAGAGACAGAGCTGGTGGGCCCTAAGGAGGAGCAAATGTCTGTTTCTTAATTTCCCTATTTTTTCCCCTCTTCTTGATATCATCTCCAGTGGCCTTTGTGGACATAAATAAAGCCTGGAGTAGGGCTGAAAAAACAAAACAAAACAGTACATCACTCCGCCTCTCCCATCGGTAGGTGAGCTCTATTCCCCCCCTCCCCCCCCGTATGTGTTGGCTGTCTTTAGGACTGGCTTCAGTCAATACAATGTGCTGGTCGTGATGGAGTCGTGATGATAAGGTCGCGAAGGAGTACAGATTCTGAACTAGATCTCAGGAGGGTTCTGTAGTCTTCATTCTTATAGCTCTTGGTCTTTTGCTATCCCATGAGTAAGTTCAGAGCACACCGCTTAAAGATTAGAGACCATATAGAACACGGACAGGCTGTTTCAGCTGAGATGCTCCATGGGAACCCGCTCCCACAGGAGAACTGGATGGCTGAGCCTAGCACAGACTTCTGATCCTTAGAATCATGGGCCAAAATAAGCTTGCCTTAAGCTGAGTTTGAGACGGTGTGTTACAGAGCAAAACGGAAAACTGACATAAGAAGCGATCGAATAAAACTGTCCTGTAAATAAATATGACCAGGAAACACCTTATTGGCTCCTGTATCTACTGGCGTGGTTTATTTCATTTGGCCTCTTGTACGTACGGGGAGGACCACATAGCTTATCTTCCAACCAGCATGCTCTCAGAGCAAGCTGGGACTATCACAGCAAGTGACACAGTAGTCACCTTCATTTGCAGCATCGTACTGAGGCAGATCTCTTTTTTCGAGCTTTTTTTCTCAATCACAGAATGCCATGGCTGGTAAGGAATCTAGAGATCTTAGAAATCCTTATCAACAGTGGACAAAAATTGAATTCCGAGAAGTGCATTTCCCAAGATTCCTCAGCTTACTATGCAGGACAGGGGACGTGAACTACCGGTTGGAGTAGTGGAGTGAAAATGATCTGGAATCGGGAGCCTCGGGCTCAAGTCTCCTTTAACTGTTTCTGTGAAATCTTGTCTCGAGTTACATGTAACAGTCTCAGTCAGGGCTTCTGGTGCTGTGATGAAATGCCATGACCGGCAGCAACGTGGGGAGGAAAGGGTTCATTTGGTTTACACTTCTATCACTGTTCATGTCGGAGGAAGTCAGGACCAGAACTCCTCCAGGGCAGGAACCTGGAGTCAGGAGCTGATGCAGAGGCGGTGGTGCTGTTCCTCGGGGGCTTGCTCAGCCTGCTTTCTTATAGAACCCAGGACCACCATCCCAGGGATGGAACCACCCACAGTAGACTGGACCTTCCCCCATCAATCACTAATTAAGAAAATACCCTTCAGGTTTGCCTACCGCCCTATCTTATGGAAGTGTTTTCTTAACTGAGGCTCCCTCCTCTCAGACGACTTTAGCTTGTGGCAGGCTGATGTAAAACCATGAAGCACAGCAAGCATGCCTTGGTTTAATTATTAAACTTAAAGAATCAGCCTAATATTTGTGTTATTTTACCCTCTAAGGGCCTGCGTGGTCCTTAGTGCTGAATATTTGCTGAAGAAATCAAAACAACCAGATGTTCCCTCGGTCGTCTCATTGCTTGGAATGGCATACAGAAAGCCCAGAAAAAGATTGAAAAGAATCCATTTCATATTATGGCTGACTGGCTTGGGGAAGCAAGGAAAGCGACGGCTAATCTTCATTGTCTTGACTGGATTTGGAATCACACAGGAGAAATACCTCTGGGTTTGATTTTGAAGGCACTTTCAAAGTAGTGTAACTGAGGAGGGGACACTCATCCTGAATGGGGGTGTCAGGATCCCATGGGCTGAGGCCCCAAACTGGATCAACAGGAGGAAGTGAGTGGGGCACTCATATTCATCTCCCTCTGCTCCTGACTTTGGACGTCACGTGACCAGCTGCCTCACGCCCATGAGTCATGTCTTCCCAGGCCTGATGGAATTTATCCTTTTAAAATAATGAGCCAAAATCAAGTTTGCTTCCCTCAAACTGCTTCTGTCCAGGTATCTTGGCACAACAATCAGAAAAGTGACAACAGAGACAGGAAGCTCCCCTGGCCACGGTGGCAGGGGCTGGCCCTCAAGGGTAGGCCGCGAAGTGAAGAATGAGCCAATGGTGTCATCGAAGAGGGCCACACACAGCTCTGTTTCCTCATCAGTCAGACTTGTCATGATCTAGGTGTGAGGTGTGATAGTTCAGGCTTACTGTGAATGTGATTGGATTTAGAATCACCTAGAAGCGTTATGGGGCACACCCCTGGATATGTCTGTGACGGTATTTTCAGAGAGGATTAATGGAAGGGGACAGGCCTGCCTTGGGTACAGATGGAATAAAAGGAGAAAGGAGGCCTTCAGAACACCAGCGTTTCCTCTTAACTTCCTGCCCACTAGAAGTGAAGAAAGGCGCTGCCACACTTCTGCTCCCATGACGTTCTGCTCAAGCGCACGGGGCAAAGTAACAGTTAGCTTCCATTAGCCAGCCAGTCCTGCTACTCTGGACCATATCACATTAAACCTTCTGTAGAGAATTAGAAAACTGTACTTGGTTTTTTGATGTCCTCTTGTGGGGTAAAAGAAAACACTGGGCCAAACAGCATAGAAACGGGAATGATTGGCATATTAGTTACTTTCCTTGTAACAAAAGAAGACAAAAGCAACTTAAGGAGAGGTTTCTTTCTGCTCCCAGTTAGAGGGTGCAGTGGTAGCAGCAGGCAGCTGGTCCCGTGTGTCTAGTCAGGAGGCAGGAATAAATGAGGGGTGCTAGACTGACCCTTTCCTTTTTATTCAGTTGGGGACAACAAACCACCCATGGGTTGGTACCACCCACATTTAAGGTAGGTCCTTCTTCCTCAACTAACCTATAACCCTCACAAATGTGCCCAGAGGCTAGGGTCTGGTTACTTTAGACCCTGCTAAGCTGACCATCAGTATAAACCATCAGAAGGGATAATGAACGCATTGCAGAACTATCTGTGCAGTGTGAGTCATGAAAGGGTCAAATACATCAGCTGCTTTATTAAAGATTTCAGGAAGCCAATCCTTTGTGACAGGCAGATGCTCTGGAGTTGTGACTTAAGAAACTTAGGTGGTGATGCACAACTTTAATCCCAGCACTGGGGAGGCAGAGGCAGGTGGATTGCTGAGTTCGAGGTCAGCCTGATCTACAGAGTGAGTTTCAGGACAGCCAGGACAAAACCAGACCAGCAGCTTGCACCCTTTACCAGGGTAGCTGGACTGTGGTGAGTACTTCCGTGAGTTTTTCCCTAGTGTCTACGAAGGACACGGCTCTCTACCAGGTTGGGTTATTCACCATGCAGGCTAATGGGATAGGATTCTTCTTGTTACCCGCCCCCCCCCAGCCAATAAAATAAGAAAGTAGGATCATCAGGAGGCCCTTGAAGATTTCTGCTAACTTTAGACTTGAATGTGACCATAGAATTTTATTGCAAATGCTTTTAGATTTTTTTCCAGATTAAAGCCATCAGGTATTAAGAAATCTTAGGGGAAACCATGTGGTTGCAGAGACCTGGTCTGCATCTCAGCTCCAACCTCTGGTGTGAGGGCCCACAGATGTGAGCCTGCACCACCTTGACTGGAGGTCAGAGAGTGTGAGCTGATTTTTTGCTCTTTCAAAGTTGTTGACAACAGGTGTGGCTACAACTAGAGATTCTGACCTAGGGTGTCGTCATTTGGTGTTTTGTGCATTAAGATGGCCCATAAAGGTGGATCCACTCTACCCTGACCAATGGTCAGAGGACTCAAGCATACTCCTGTACTCCTTCATTTAAAATAAGAAGTTTGACATAGGGAGCGGCTGCCTACAGGATACTTGGTCTAGGATGTATTCATTGCATATCCTGCTCAAGACATCAAATGCTTTACTCAGGAAATAATGGCTTGATATCTCAAGTACTGAAGCAAGTAACTGTTCTAATTGTCTTTTGTGTCAAGTTAAAGCTGTCCTTTGCCTCCCCCTTTTGTACTGGGATATAAAGGCATATGAAAAATAAACACGGGTGAATTCAGTATTTAGCATCCACTGAGTTGCCCTCCCTGTACTTTCCTATGTCTCTGTGTTTCTTTCATATCCCTGTTCCTCCCACCTAACATGTCTAATCCTCATGCCCCTACCCTGGAACGTACGAACCCATCATGGCTGACCTATGGCGGAAGTCATCCCCTCAAAAGGTGGTTTATGACACTCTGGAAAGTGACCAGATAGGATTTAGTTCACTCACGTGTGCCTCTTTTTCTTACACCAGCAATACACGTATATCCCACCACAGATGTTTCCTGAGACCCACGATGTAGCTCATTGAAAATATCAGTGCAGAATCAAACATATAATAGGCACATGCGTCTGTTGAGTGTGTGTGTATTGGCACATGTACCCTTTTCCTTTCATTACCTTTTCTACCTCTAGGGCAAAACCGAATGGCTTAGGACTCTCATTCACCAACCCTGGAAGGGGACGCTCCTGTGATTAGTCCACACTTAGATTACCTTTTGCTGGCTGCAGGATAGTATTGCATTCTGAGCCCTTGACATCTGACAGCACTCAATAATAACATTGGTTATAGTGATGACAGTAAAATTACAGAGGGAATATCAGATATGTAGGCATTTGCATTTCTTTAAATTGTCTTTAAAATATCTCCAAAAGGAAACTCAAGAAAATACAGAGCCACTTCCCTGCTTGGACCTTGAGAGACCTTGGGTTTTTAGTTTGGCTTTTTGAGAGACAGGGTTTCTCTATGTAACAGCTCTGGCTGTCCTGGAACTCACTGTGTATACCAGGTTGGTCTCAAACTCACAAAGATCTGAGTGCTGGGACTAAAGGTGTGCACCACCACTGCTCAGCTGAAACCTTATGCCCCCTAAGAGAAAATTGTTATGGTGGTTTCAAGCTTTTGGCCTTTTTTTTTCATTAAGCGATTCATATGGCACATGGCACTGGTATATTTTAGGTTAATTCTTTTTAAGATTTCATGTTTTAAAGATTGTGGTATATGTGTGTGTCTACACTTGGGTTTGTACATGCCTGAATGCAGCTGCCCTCAGCATCCAGAAGAAGGCATCCCCAGAGCCGGAGTTACAAGTGGCTATGAGCCACTTAGTGTGGTTGCTAAGAACTGAACTCAGACCTACTCAGGAGTAGCGTGTGCTCTTAACCCCTGAATTACCTTTCTTGCCTCTAGGTGAACTGCCCCCTCCCTTTTTAAATTACAGGGTCTCTTTATATCTGTCCTGGAACTTACTCTGCAGACCAGGCTGGCCTCGCATTCAGAGTGCTGGATTAAAGGTGTGTGCCATCACCACCCAGCTACTGCTACGTTTTTAATTACAGCAGGTTTGTGGGTGTTTTGGCCAGTAGAATTGTCACTACATAGCTTCAGAGACAAGGGAACCAAAGACCACCTAACATCTGCCTTCTAGAATGCTCACTCTTGGAGGCCTAACCTCTTATGTAGGACATTGGGCTAACCTGGGGCCACCATGCTGTGAGGAACCAAAGTGCAGAGACAGGCCGTTTTTGGGTACTCTGATAGACAACCAGCCTTCAACCTATCTCTGCCCAGGTGCCAAAAACCTTAGCAAAGAAGGTGACTGCAGGTCTCAGCTGTGAGTCACCCTCCTAACCATGCAAGTCTTTCCAGCTGGAGTCCCAGGTTTGGTGGGGTAGGGTAAACCATCCCCAGAGCACCCCACTTCAATTTCCCTCCCGAAGGATCTGTGAACGGAATAAAATGGTGTTTGTTTTACATGCCTAAGTTCTGGGGTTGTTCAGGTTTGCTAGTCACTACACAATCACTGTGACTGAAGTTCCAGGCATGTATGAGAAGAGACATACACACAACTGGAAATGGACTACAGTGGCTACCATACTTTTTTTTTAAAGAAGGGTCTCGACAGAGCTGCACTCACAGGTTTGCGGACGTCAGGTAAGGTGATCCAGAGAGGGAACACGATGGGAAGAACGATGAGGAACGTGACCTGTTTGCGGGCGTTGGATGGCCAGGACAGGCTGAGGGGCTGGTCATCCTCTTCCTCAGTGGTCTCTGCAGCCTGCTGTAGAACAAGAGGGCAGCTTTAAACAGGCAGAAGCTTGGGGAGTGATGGGGGTCAAGACTGCAGAGCAAGAGAGGGGTGTCCCAAGCCACCCCAGCTGCTTTCACAAGCCTTCTTTTTCTAGAAGCGCCCCAGATTTCACAGTCCGAGGCCCAGGAACAAACAGTTCACCAGAGCACTGTAGGGCTTCCTTTTCATTCTTTGAGTATCTTATGGCTTCTCATATTTATCAACTGATATTCAACACTGACCATAGTTACTACTCATGACATTTTTCTTTCTTTTTTTTTTTGATCCAACTGTGCTTTATATTCAACTATACAAAGTAACAGGCTTTATTATGACATTTCCATACACGCACATAGTGCACTTTGATATAATCCACCTTATCCTTTCAAAAAAACTCTCTTTATGAACATTTTATGATTAATACAATTTGCTGATATATTGACCTATGACCCCACCTCCTTTCCCCTGGGACTGTGTTATGTGGTTAGGACTCCTTGGGAGGAAGAAGACAGGTAAAAAATTAAAATCTCTCTCGTCCCCTGACCTCCCCCTCTCCCCGTCCTTCCCTGCAACTGCTATTCACTAGGCGCACAAAGCTCACTTCAGAAACAGTCCAGTGTTAATTCTGGGATGTCCTAGCTCTAGTCACCCAAGAATAAACTCAGCAGCTTTTGCGTGGCTATTCCTAACTCGTCATTAAAGGCACATTACATAAACACACGCCTCAGGACTCAGAGAAACGGGGCCAAAGGCTAGTATAACATCCACCCTGGCCGGCATCTCAGAGGCAGGGTACAAGCTCCCAGTCTCTGATCTGGCAGCTCGTTGCCTGCGCTCGAGTGGCCTTTGCTGCACTCAACAAAGAGGCTGCACTCAGTCCCAGAGGCAGACAGACAAAAGGTGAGTCTGCCCAGCAGGATGACCGTTAGTCCATGACTGGGGCACAGAGTCACTAGCAGGGCGCTGTGACACCACCCATGGCTGCCCACCCTGCTTGTTCAAAAACGAAGCGGCAGCAACAGGACAGAGCACCGAATCTAAACAAATCAATAGGTGCCCCTGCAGTGACGCTTCCTTTAGGAAGCACAGAGAGCTTCCTGCAGGCTTCCGGCACCGCTCGCACACGCAGCAGCGGCGGCGGCGGCTCCTTCAATGTCTGTGTCCCTAAGGAGTGGCAGGTGGGAAAGGTTTGGGCCAGATGTATTAAGGGATGAAATACTAAACTAGAGCTAATGGGTGGGTGTGTACAGATTCACAGCAATACTACTGTACTGTTAGTTTCTTTACTGGCACTCATTAGGGCTGGACAAAAGGCCTGTCATGGCTCATGAAATCATGTACCCTTCAACCTTCTCTGGGGTTTAAAACAAAACAAAACAACAACTAAAAAACAAACACAAAAGCCATGTTGAAAAGGACAGGAAATAACAGGTTTGTGGCAGTGGGTAAGAATCCTCAAAGTGCCAGGCGGGTCGTGGTGGCACACACCTTTAATCCTAGCACTTGGGAGCCAGAGGCTGGCGGATCTCTGTGAATTTGAGGCCAACCTGGTCTACAGACAGAGGTCCGGGAGAGGCTCCAAAGCTACTCAGAGAAACCCTGTCTAGAAAAACCAAAAGAGAAAAGAAAAGAAAAGAAAAGAAAAGAAAAGAAAAGAAAAGAAACACGGAATCCTCAAGCACAAATGTGAGCGAACTGTGGGGATTAGGTAAAGACGTTGGCACAGTTTGGTTACCCAAGCTCACACCTCGGCCCTCCAACCCCTTTGCTAATGTGACACGGAAGCCATCCCACCCACCATTGTCTTTACCCTTTCATGGGGACTCCCTCCCTGACCCTCATCATGCCATCCTTGGAGGAGAGGTGACCCGCAGAGACATCTATCCCCTATGGGCTCATGTACCCAGGGTGCCATCTGGATACAAGAGTGATAACCTGTGTGCCACGCGGTCGTGAAGACTAAGAAGGCTGGGGCATATTCCGTTTTCTTCCGACGAGGTCTTCCTCATGTAACCTAATGGGTGAGTTTCCCTTCCACACCTGGCTGATACTCAAGAACTAGGCACTGAGAGTTGACGTACTATGCCAGTCTTCATGAGCACAGCATTTCATGCCAAGTCGGGGGTTTAATCCAGCTGAGGACTGGCTTCCTTGAACACCAATCAGCCTATCGGATGAAGTCACCACACTCCTCTTTCTGCTGCCATCCACAACTTAGCAACCTCTCTCTAAGCTCCAAGCTACCCTTTCTTTTTTTTTTTTGGAGAAAAGACAAAAGCAAGTCTTTGTGACTCATATCATTTTAATGACACCGACAGATGGTGACATTTCATCAATAACCCTTCTGCTTGTAACCTACGGATTAGCTCTTTTCTCCATCTGCCAAAGTCACCAGGCAGGCAGCGCCGCCAGCGAAGAGCAGAAAATAATTGTCCGTTTGGACACCCAAGCTCTAAACACACGAGTGTCCAGTGCAAACAATTAGCTGTGTTGTGTAGGGTCCAAGGATGGCGTTTAAGGAGGCTGTTGCTAGGGCCGGAGTGGACCAAGTTGTGCTTTAAGCTGGGCTAACAGAAAACTTCACTCTTCAAGGGACCAGTTCCTGTTGTAGGAAAATGACAGGGTCCGGAACCCTGGATGGATGTGAGAGGGGCCTCAGGAGCAAGCTGTCAGGACACCTCAGAAGAAATTCTTTTTGTCTTCTTGCCAAGGAAATCCTGCTCTGACTCGAAGGGCAACAGCTTGCAAGCTGGTTAGAGACTGTGGAAGAACATGCTGTGCCAAGATCAGGGCCCCTTTTGTCTGTGCCTGAGCAGGAGATACACCACTTGCATTAGGCTTGGCCCCAAGCGAGAGGCCACTGAGGTCTGGGCAATGAGTTGTCAGCTTTTCCTGGAGTTGGGGCATGCCAGCTTTGACCTTGCGATGACCCGTTCTTGCCTCCTAAAGTGTCTGAAGAGCATCCCTAGGAAACACGGCAAGGAGAGCCGGCTACAGCTGTGTAAGCCAGAAAGAATCCAAGTGGTTTTTGATGTAAAGACTTAGCATGGTTTGCAATCAGGTGGGGTCCTGCATAAACCCTATGGTTACACAAAACTAGGCTACTGACTAGATCTCTAGGACCTTGTAATCTCTGAGAGTAAAAAAAAAATAAAACAAATCTTAGAGGAAGACACCTTACTCATCAGGGCATGGGGGTTTACACCTTTAATCCCAGGACTCTGGAAGGCAGAGCCAGGAGGATTCCAGTCTTTAAGGTCAGTTTGGGCTATATAGTGAGTAGCAGGACAGCCTGGGCTGTATGGAGAAATCCTGACCCCCCCACACCCCTCTAACTAGCTTCCTAAGTGATGGGTGTTGCACTAGCCCTCAGATCTAGTGAGACAGGGAAGGCAGGGGGCAGAGTCAGGACTCACAAGTTCCACTTTCCAGATTTCTCAGGGAGCCTCTGCTCTCATCTGCAGATTCCCGAGGGCCTTTAGCTATGAAGCGAATCATGAAAAATCTAGGGCTCCTGCTTCCAGGGTGTATTGCATTTAAAAGGAGAGGCAAAACCGGATGATCCCAAAGCACTGAGTGCTGGCTAGTTGCTAACATGAAGAGGAAGCTCACAGGGCCCCGCCCGTAGACAAAGTACAGGCACTGAAGAAAGCTGAGAGCAGGAGAGATAACCTTCTCCAGGGGTGAGCCCCCTGGCTGTTATCAATACCAAATGGTCATCCCCGAAACCACTAATATATATACGAGTAACACTGAATGGACCAAGCAAGTGTGTTTATGGATTTATGCACACACACATATATGTAACAACAACAAAGAAAAAGAGGTCAGGTATTTGCGGGGAACATGTAAAATGTTGAAGGAAGGTAGAAATGGCGTAAATATGTTTTCATTTCAAAATACAGAAAAAATGAAATGCAGGTACTATAGACACCAGTGAATATCGTGCTCTCAAACCCAGCACCTCCCCACCAGTGCTTCCCTGGGTTGCTGAAGTGGGGAACATGGCAGCCAAGCCCAACAAGGAGATTTTATGTGGGCTTCATTGCCTGATGCTACCCCAGACTCCTATAACAGTGGATAATCCCATTTTCGCTACCTTTAAAATGGGTATCTAGGGAACATTGTAGAAAATGAATAAAACCCTTTACAATAATAAACCTCCCTGGGACTAACATCAGCAAGGGCTGAAAGGGGAGCTGGGTCAGTTTCAGACTCTGCCATTCGGTGTTTGAAGGTCATGGTGCCCCCAAGGAAGACTACACAAAAAAACAACACCTTCACTATCCTGGGGCTGCCTGCTTCCCTTTTCATGCCCGAAGCAATAACAGAAGCTCTTTGGTAACATGCATCATCTCTCAAAGTAGGTCTCCATGGGAACTGGTGAAAGGTGTGTGGATCTGGGCAGTGGGCCTGTAAGATCCTCCCAGGGGACATCCTGATGGCACCTTATCTAATGATGGGACAGCTGCAGAAAGCCACAGTAAACATGTGGTTCCTGTGAAATAGGAAGTCAGACATAAAACTGTTTAAAATAGGAATTCTGTTCTAGAAGGTTTCTTTCTTTTTTTTTTTTTTTTTTTGGTTTTTCAAGACAGGGTTTCTCTGTAGCTTTGGAGACTGTCCTGGAACTCCCTCTGTAGACCAGGCTGGCCTCGAACTCGCAGAGATCCGCCTGCCTCTGCCTCCCGAGTGCTGGGATTAAAGGCGTGCGCCACCACCGCCCGGCCTCTAGAAGGTTTCTTTACAACATTGAGGCTACTGAAGAGTCACCTGAAATAATTCGTGCAAAGTCCTTAGAACAATGTTTGGCACACAGCAGACATTCAAACCATGACGGTTATCACTCTTAAAATATAGTCAGGAAAATAATTTCTTCTAGGAGAAAGATATTTGATTAGGTGAATTATAATATCGTTTCCAACAATAAAGCCCTACAATTCAATTATTTGATATGAAAGTGGAAAACTGCAATGGATTTCCCCCATCTGTTCACTCATCCAATATTTACTGAGCATTTGTTGGCTGCAGTGATACCAACAATCTAACTTTCTTCTCTCTTAGATAAAATGGAAGGCTCCGTAAACGAAAAGGGGAAATTCCACAGCCCCAAGGAGAACCACTATTTTACTCAGGAGGTAGTTAGCTTTGAGTGGACTTTCTGTTGGAATTTGAGCTTCTAAACAGATGGTAAGACTCCCAATATTGTGACACCTTGACTCTGAGCACTGTGCAGACTTAAAAATAATACCAGTGCTGGAATTCTCCAAGGCAACATTACCCCCCGTGCACAGGGACTCTTTAAAACAGCGAACGACTCTATGGTCAACAACCAACTGGCTAGCAGAATTCCTTGAGAGACTTCCACAGGGGCCCGTGCTTACGTAAGCACCAGTCCACCTGTGCTTGGCAGAGGAATTGGGGCAAACTGACTGGCTCCATCCTCCCACAAAATGTACTGACTAATTCATGGAGGCTAACACACTAACAGACTTTCTTGTCAACTCACATGGCTACTGTCCTGGCTACTTTTATGTCAACTTGACAAAGGGGGGAACCTGAACTGAGAAAATGCCTCCATGAGATCTGGTTGTAAGGCATTGTTTAAGTTAATGAGGAGGGTCCAACCCATTGTGGGTGGTGCCACCAACCCATTGTGGGTGGTGCCATCCCTGGGCTGACGGTTCCGGATTCTATACAAGAGCAGGCTGAACAAGTCATGGGGAAAAAGTCCGGAAATGGCGCCCTTGAAGACCTCTGTCAGCTCCTGCCTCACTGGTTTTGATGTTGGACTGTTGTTACATGGAACTGTGAGCAAAGGAAACCCTTTCCTCCCCAGTTTGCTCTTGGTCATGGTGTTTCATCACAGCAACAGTAACCCTAACTAAGACACCCACATAAACATTAACTACTGGCTTATGGTTCATTTTGGTTTCACAGACTCAAACTTAAAATCTCCAAGTCACCATGGAATCTGAACTTTTGGGACCTCAAAACTGCAGCTTTTGGGTTTGTCAAACAAGGCATGCTGAGTTATGTTCGAAGTTGTCTCAGGACTCTGGGATGGTTTTCCGTAAGACTCTGCCCCTCCAAGGGATAAAATGCATTTGCCTTTCCTCTGTAAAAAGGCAACAAAACCAGGAAAGTCCTGGAGAAGAAAACTTTTTAGAGCAGGGGATTGAAAACCAGTCATGTAGGAAAACTTGTTATCTGAACGGAAGCATCAAGTCCTGGCTGAACACAAAACACTGCAAGTATGTCAAGTCTTTCTCTACCCAGGGAACTGTATTTGGGGACAGGGACTCTGTGGAAGTAATTAGGGTATCCTTGTAACAAGAGATCCTATAGTGCTTGTTCCCTGGAGTGTCCCTTATCCCCTGGTTCTTCTCTGTCCCCTCTGTGTCTCCCTCTGCCCCTGCAGGTCTGCATGGGTTGAGGAAAGGTCACATGAGGGCTCACTAAGGAGCCGGGAAGAGAGCCTTGACCAGAGGATGGAAACTTGTAACCCTCCGAGCCATGAGGAAAACAAGTTTGTGCTGTCTAAGTCAACCCATCCATGGTATTTCTTTATGGATGGCCTGATAGAATAGTATGATGGCCGCATGAGTATCTCTTCCTTTCCAACATGTCATTGTTGAGTACGTGATTTGCTTTGGAAGAAATTATGTTTGCTTAACTTAATCTGCTTTTCAATTGCCCTTTAAACACGCATGTTTGAGTCTTAGAACAACAACCTACTTTTGTGTTCTGAGATTCTCACTGATCTTGCATTCATAGTTTCTGCCCCAAATCCCTCAGCCTCTGTAATTTGCCTTGAGTCTCCAGGTCCCTATCCCTTGTTTCTTATACACAAAGAAAGCCGAAAGGAAGTCACACTGCATCCCGTTTTAGGAGAGACACACCATCTGAGACGTTTGCCTGGCCTTCTGAATCGACAGAGCTGATCTTTCACTAGAAAACAGATTTCCTTAAACACCGGACACATTTGCTGCAGGTTGTAGGGAGGAATTCACTCTCTTTCTAATGACATCATATGGCCTGCTTTACAAGTAGAAGAAAAAAAATTCCAGCATCAGATATCTAGCACATGAAATATAAAATGAGGCCCCACTGTTCAGTGGCAACCCCAAAACTTCATCTTGTACTAGATGTTGAAGCAAAACCAAGGTTTCAACATCCATTGCAGTGAGTGACAGAGCTGTCTGAACTACAGCATTCCAGGACGGCAAGGGGGCATTTCCGACCAGGCAGAACAGCACACGAGGGTCTCATTGAAATTCAGGTGCTCTTCTTCGCTGTGTGTTTGTCTCCGTGATTCTGAGGCACAAGCCGCAGACAAGATAGATTTCTCTGCATTGCTGCAAACTGGCTTTGGTGTCTTTTCGGGGATTTATAAATATTGCTGACATATTCATAAAAGATTTATCCACACAGGAGCTAACTGGAGAATCATGAAAACAATCGCAAACTCCTTTTTAGCCTCATTATCAATTGGATCAGAATTAGTCATAGAAACAGTATATTAATGTTGGCATTTTTCCCCAGAGTGGTAATGAATGTTTTCCACTCTTTTATTGATAGTCAATTACTAATGTATCATTTGAAGGATGAACAGATATTCTCAAAATTCCTCAGAGAGTAAATTCTTAACAGCATGGTTCTCAGTCAAGGTATAATTCTTTGTCAATATTCAAATTTATGAAGATTTTCAAGAGTCTTAAATTGTATCATATTTCATGTTTAAAATATATTAAAAGGCCGCTGAGTGAATGGGAAGTACTTGGTAAATATTATCCAGGTCATCAGATGTAGGAAACAGATCTCGATTTTTTTTTGTTAAAAATAAAACTGACAGAAAAATGTTATCTGTCCTGGAAATGGCCTAGTCAGCAAAAGGCCTTAAGCTTTGCCTGCTTTGTGATTGCTGTTGGATTTTCTCTGACACAAACGGGTTCTTTTATAAGAAAGTCACCCAGCCAGAAGGACTGGGGAATCCTTAGTATTCCCATTGCCTTCACAGTGACATTCAGCTATCTTCTCCCACTACTGCCCTCTGACCTATTCCCACCATCTCATGGTTAATAGAATCCTCTCGCTGTGCCCCATGGATGTTCTAGGAGATGGGACAGTTTTACTAGCAGGTGAAAGTAAAGTTCTTCCTGAACTTCCGCAGCGGTTGATCTACTCCATCCACGCGCATACCCACTGACTAGCGGGACAGTGTGGGGTCCCTGTGCTGGACCTCACCACCATGGAAAGAGATGTCTTTTGTTATGTTAAGGGTAACATTTTTTTTTAGAAGAAACAGAAAATATGGATTCCAGGCACCACCTGCCTAGGTGATTTTTGAACTTTCTTCTTACACCTGACAGTCTGAGCCACTTACATTGTCAAGTCTGTCCTGGGAGCCCTCAGGTCACAGCAGCACCAATCTGCGATAAGTGACAAACTTTGAAAACGGTACTTTGTTTTTCTAAAGCACCCTTGGAAACCTAAATTTAAGAGGCAGGAGATATTTTTAAGCATTTAATTCTTTTCTTTTAAAGGGAGACATTTATTTATTTATTTATTTATTTATTTATTTATTTATTTATTTATTTTGTACACAATATTCTGTCTGTGTGTACATAATAGGCATCAGACCTCATTACAGATGGTTGTGAGCCACCATGTAGTTGCTGGGAATTGAACTCAGAACCTTTAGAAGAGCAGGCAATGCTCTTAACCACTGACCCATCTCTCCAGCCCCAAAGGGAGACATTTAAACACACAGCCGCTTCTACTACATTTTCTCTATTTATCCTTTACTTAGTCACTCAGTGGGGCTTGGAGAAAGCAGGTCTTGAAAACTCTATTGAGTTAAGGGGAGGCAGCCCTAAGGAGAAGTACATTAGAGCTGCTACAAAATGAAAGAAGACAGCTTTAACACAGTATGGCAATACTCCAATTATAAGGTTAGGAAGTAAGAAAAGATCCTGCATTGTACAGACCCTATGTCTATTTTTCATTCTGCATAGCATCTATCCATCCATCCATCCATCCATCCATCCATCCATCCA
>JABTXL010005620.1:22886975-22903669 GCA_025134845.1 Neodon shergylaensis | reverse complement strand
ATCCATCCATCCATCCATCCATCCATCCATCCATCCATCCATCCATCCATCCATCCAGTCTTCTATCCAAGGATGTAATTTTCTTACATGAATTGCCTTACCCCTGGATGTACCTGTGTCACAACTAAAACAAGAACAATTAAGACAATCCTAAGGACAGAGAAATTTCAGGCAAAATCAAATCAGAGTTGAGCACAGAAAAAAAGTTGCTTTATGGTGCACTGCCAGACATGATCACTCACGCCTCTAATTCCAGCACTAGGGAAGCAGAGGCAGGTGGATCTCTGTATGTTCGAGACTAGCCTGGACTACACAGTGAGTTCCAGGCCATCTACGGTTATATAGTGAGACCCTATCTCAAAGAAAAAATAAAGCAGGCGTAATTTAAACCAGGGAGCTCTTTAGCTAGATCCTGAACTCTGCTGAGTGTATCTGCAGGGTTCGGCTGCATCACAAAGTGGCAGCATCACAGGGCATGCGGCCAAGGGACAGCACCTGGGCGTTGTCTATATTTGCAAAATTAACATGCAGCTAGGTGGTCCCCTCAAATTTCTAGTTCTAGGGATCTTATCCAGGGGCCCCTCACATGCCCTAGGCAAGTTGTCCACAGAATGTCAAAATTCAAATGGAAGAAAAGGTTAGTGTCTGTCTATGCCTGGGGAAACTACCCACACTGGAAATCTGGGTGGGATGCAGATCTATGGCATCTCCAGTCCTCTTCTCTGTCCAGCACTGTGAGGGCAGGTGAAGAAAAGAGAATAGTACTCAAGGGTAGAAAAGGCTGCGTTCCTCTGCAGTTGCACAGATTAGCAAGCAGCAGGGACTCTGCCACACAGGGCTCGTCTGCTCCATGAGGGTATTTTTTTTCAGATGCTCCTCCCAGCCAGGGGCCGTGGAATGTCTGTGCTGGTGAAACTTCTGAGCCAAGGTGTCAAGGTGAGATCAACTAACTTGTAAGTGGAAATTTTTTTTTTGAAATATAGCAGGCCAATTAAGGAGACAGGCTAAAGTCTTAGGAGAATACCAGCAATGGGTGTGCAGCATGGGCTCAGAATTCCCACGACTAAAGTGGGGATGCAAACCTCCCTTGTCGTGGAACTGGATAAAAATACAACTTAGAAAGACACAGAACTAGCAAAAGAGAGATGCTGAGTCACTTCTGCTAATCTATGTGAGGAGGCTAGAGAGTGGTGACTGCAAATCTTGCTTTTTCTTGCCCTGGAGTTCTAACCCTAGTTCAACCCATCATCCAGTCTTTCCAGTCAGGCAACCTCAGCCTTCTCTACAGTGTCCCCCCCCCCCCCCCCCGTTTTCCTGTTTACTTGCTATGGTCAATTTCTGTTATAGCTTCTTAATTCTGGCTCTGAAACAGCATGTTACCTACCGAGCTCCATCCCCGTTCCTAATTTAACCCAGTATTATTTTTATTGTTATTATTCTTTTTTTTGACTAGGCAACACAATTATTTGGTCCAAAATGCAAAACCTGCAGAAGGGGACATATCGAAAGCCTCTGGGAGTAACTGACACAGCTAATGTCTCCAACAGCATCGCAAGTAAAGGCTTGCATGCTGATTCCCCTCTTTTCCTTCTGCATCAGCGTCTCGTTCTATCTCACAATCTAGGATACACTTTGGCACGGTGCCTTTTCACTTAACAACACACACCAAGGATCGTGCCAAATCGGTATAGGAGAGCTTTCTCTTTAAAGCCTACAGATGGTCTATATTGGGCACAAGCAGTACCCCTCCCCCGCGCTCCACAAAGGGCTAGACAGTAAATATTTCAGGCTTTGGGGTCCATATGGTCTCTGTTCCATATGCTCCTGCTTCCCTTTTTCACAAAAACATTTTTGAAATATACAAACCATTCTAGACCTTTGGGTCATATAGACGCAGGCGACAGGCCAAATTGGCCTACGGACTCCAACACAATAATCCCTAAGCTTCTGTGTTCTTTTTATTTTTTGATTTTATTGAGCTATACATTTTTCTCTGCTCCCCTTCCCTTAAACCCTCTCCCATGGTCCCTCTGCTCCCAATTTACTCAGGAGATCTTGTCTTTTTCTACTTCCCATGTAGATTAGATCCATGTAAGTCTCTCTTAGGGTCCTCATTGTTCTCTAGGTTCTCTGGGATTGTGAATTGTAGCCTGGTTTTCTTTGCTTTATGTCTAAAAACCACTTATGAGTAAATACATTTGATATTTGTCTTTCGGGGTCTGGGTTACTTCATTCAATATGATGTTTTCCAGATCCATCCATTTGCCAGCAAATTTCAAGATGTCGTTATATTTTTCTGCTGTGTAGTGCTCCATTGTGTAAATGTACCACATTTTCCTTATCCATTCTTCAATCGAGGGGCATTTAGGTTGTTTCCAGGTTCTGGCTATGACAAACAATGCTGCTATGAACATAGCTGAGCACATGTCCTTGTGGTATGATTGAGCATCCTTTGGGTATATACCCCAAAGTGGTATTGATGGGTCTAGCTTTTTTGTGTCTGGTCTTTTTCTATTATACCATTCCCCATATTTTTGTGGTACCAGAGATGGAACCCAGGACCTTGTGCATCCTTGGCAATTGCTCTGTTACCAACCCACATCTTCAGCCACCTGTTCTTTCTTGAACAAGATGAGCTATCTTCCCGAAAAACATCTAAAGGTTACCATTGCTCCCTAAACCCTTCAAGGTTCCTCACTTCCGAGAACTGACTGAATATACAGCATGTTTCATGATGGGCACTTATCTCTTCCCCTAGGTCTACTGCACTGACCCAAGCACCAGCAATCCTTTCCCTCCATCAAACCCCTAGGGACCTCTCTGTCTCACTATTGCTTTAAATACAGTCTAGATGCAGTTTCAGGGGCATTCCGGCAGGGCCAGTCACATCTGGGATGCCCAGTGGCTTGGTTCTGCCCAAGAAGAACCAACATCCCATTGTCTGAAGGCTAGCTGCCTTGCTGCTGTCACAGGAATGCTGTCTCCAAACAAGGGGAACTCACTTTTTGCCTCATGGTGCCATGCCTTTGACAGGCTCCTTCCACAGGTTCACACTCAGTTTGAGGGACACCTCTTCAGCAAGGTGTTCCAGGGACCACTGCACTCCCCTTTACCACCACCTTCCCTTGCTCTCTGTATCCCTGTGGCTATTAGTCTCAGCCCTGCTGGAACATGTGGGCATTGTCTGACCCAGATGAACACGGAGAGCCTTCTGATCTGATGGATGGGTGAAGGACCTCAAGCTAGTTTACACTTTCTGGCTTATCTCTCCTTAGCTTGGTTTCTAGTCTCCCATTCTACCATCTTATACAGCAATCATCAAACATGAGTTTTCAGACATCTGCACAGGTCACCATTCCATTTCTTTCCTCTCAGAGACAACTTCCTCCCATTCATCAATGCCCAGCTAACATATTACATGTCCTACAGTTTTCATATCTTTCCCAGGTAAGATCAATTTTTTTTGGCAGGCTTCTAGAGCACTGTGTACAGAGACCTCCATGATCACTCTGGAACATTAATAACCACCCAACATTTGTTGGCTGACTTAAATATATCTTGTGTATACATATACAACTGTTTTCACGTTTATCTATAAGGAATCCTTAAAGGAAGGGTGAATGCTGTTTAAGCAGCAATTTTGGGCATCCAATGTAAGTAGACAGCATGGGGTTCAGTGCCAAGGGCTCATTTAGCCCTCACAATAGCACCAATGAGGCAGTATTTTCAGGACCTGTGCTTTAAGGAGGAGGAGGAGGAGGAGGAGGAGGAAGGGAGCGCACAGTCAGGTTGGCAACTTGCCTCATGGCTTTGAAATGCATCAGCAGGTCACCCTGGAGTCAGCGACAGCAATGACTTTTTGAGAGCTGGACTGCTCTCCAGTTGAGCCAGCACAGCATGCAAATCTGTGCCGTCTCCCTGCACTGAGACCTGGGGCAGCACCATGGACAGAGGTCAGCAAGTCCTTTGCTCCCCTGCAGCAAGGTCCTCCCTTGAAAGGGACACAGATGTCCCTCAGCCAGCCAGATGGAGTGGCGTGGCGATAAGGTGTTCCTCTGCACACCTGTGACCGTGCCAGCCCCAAGGGCAGCCAGATGTCCTTGGGGCTTGCCCCCTGCCACCACATGCTGCTCATCCATGTGGACAGAAGCCGCTCTGCCAGATCACTGCTGAGCTGACGTGGTGGCAGCCCAGGGCTCTGGGCAGGAGGGCGAGAAGCTGGAAGGCAGAGGATACAAGGGCAGGCAGAGCTGGGCTCTCTTCAGATAAACAGAGAGACTCCTTCTAAATTGCTCTTAGAGATCAGGGCAACGGGTGAGAAGTAACATCCCCCCCCCCTCAGAGGGCAGATTGCCCCTGTTGCAGAGCTTTGATGGAGGGTCTCTGATGAGATACAAAACTGGGGCCCCATGCTTTTGAAGTTCCGATTTATTGGATCAGGACGAGTCTCAAGTATCTAGTAAGCACCACATGATTCTGCCCACTGTGTGAGCAGCCGTGGCCTACAGGCAGCGCTCCTGGTGGAAGCAGAGATAGGCAAACCTGAGACAGGATCTCAGCTCACGCCTCACAACTAGGTCACCCAGTTAATCATCTCACCCAGCTCGGCTTCCCCAGCTGCACCGGTGGAGGCACCAGTGGCTGTATCATCAGCTGGGAGGTATGAGGATGGGCATTCTTAAAGCATCTAGCACCATGTGTAGGCAAGTTGTAGGTGTTTGATAGTTGCTAGGTATCATTAATTACTTCTAGGAGGAACAGTTCATTGGTTGTGGTTGAGCAGTGGGTGGGGCCAAAGAGTATTACTTTCAACCATTGAGGTAAGAGGTCTTCAGGGAGGAGCGAAGACTGTGAACTTTCTGTTATTTAGCACTGCCTTTGAAGACACAGTCATCAAGCTTGGTCATATATTAGCCTGCACCTCTTCATCCCCAGCCTCAGATATACTTGCCCTTCCCCTCACCCTTAGACAGTTTGCATGTTCGTTCAATGCAAACAGAGTTCCCCCACGTGAGGCCCTAGGAAGGACAGACATACACGAATCAACTCCTTGGTGGCCACACAGCCGGGAGCTGGGCCACCAAGCAGCCTGTACTGTCATGCTCAGGCATCATACCGGGGCATCTGTAGCTTCGATGCTGTGGGAGAGGTTTCCGTTCTGCACGGGTTCTGAAGCTTCGCTCGATGGTGTCATCTCCACCTCCGTGCTTGTGCTGTTGGGAAGTTCGATTTTTTCTGTGGCATAAATTTAAACACAAGGAGAACGATCAGAACCAATGGGCCAAAGGGGTCGTGTTGGAAGGAATGTACTAAAACGCTGACAATGCTGATGGAAGGTGAGGAGGCATCTGAGACCCGCGCTGGTGTTGGACACCAGTAAAGGGTTTCACCATTTGCCTTAAGCTCTGGTTTCCACCACACACGACTCCACTGGAGATCCTATCAACCGCCATATGTGACAGGCTATGCAAGGGCATGAATACATATCTTTGACATTTAGATGCAGGCTGTGAGCTAGCTAGATCCCTAGTGCGATAGCACACCCCGCCCCACAAGGGATACTGATCACGGTACCATAGCCTAGGCTATGCCCTGTGACCCTCAGCCTGGCATCTCTGGCAGGCCTCCTTCCTCTGGGCTGGGATGTTTCCTCTGTGAACTGAATGGTTCATTGTGGCTGATGGCCAGGCAGGCACTGCTTTCAGCTCTAATACTCTCAGTCCTCACTCTACAAAACTGTCAGTGCCAGGAGGGGAGGAGGGGGGCACCGGGAATGAGGATTTGGCCACCTGTCTCTTTTTACAATCCTGAGAACACTCATAGCACATTCTGCACTGGGTGTCCTGTTCCAAGAAAAGCTAGGGGGAGCTGAGACAAGAAACAAGGCTCAAGTCTGTGACACTCCAGAGAGAGAAAGAGAGAGTGAATGAGAGAGAGATAGATAGAGAGAGAGAGAATGAGAGAGAGAGGGAGAGAGAATGAGAGAGAGAGGGAGAGAGAGAAAGAATGAGAAACAGAAGTTTGGTTTTTTTTTTCCTCTAGTAATTTCAGGAGGACCAAATATTTCTGCTACTAGTGCATGAGAAAATAGAGAGTTATGTGGAGCACATGCCTAAAATCTCAGCACTTGGTAGGTAGATGTAGGAGGATCACACAAGTTCAAGGCCAGCCTGGTTATATGGTGAGACCCTATTACATCCCCCCAGCAACAAAAAGAACTCCATAAGAATGTTTGGCTTGAAGCAGTCAAGTACTGGAGATCCTAAGGAAATGCTCATGAATTCGGTTGGGGTGTCCTGAGACACAAGTGGTGGTAAGGAAAGTATGGAAATTCGGGTTCTCCCTATCGACCGGTGGTCAGTGGTGTGGGCCGTCCTGCCGTCTGTAACCATGTCGGGTTATCTCAGTATGTTTCATACAGTTATTTAAACCAAAACATGCTAAGAATCCGGGGGACACGAAAGACCTCACACACCTTCCATAGCAGATTGCGGAGGCCATACTTAATCTCAGAATCACAGGATCCACAGGAGGTTTGGATGGTCCAGGAGAGACGCAGACAAATAAGAGCCCACCTGGCAGACACAGCCTCTAACTTGAGTGTGCCTGTAGCCACAGTATTTACTATCACAGACAATAGGGAGCTAAATCCCGGGGTTACTTTGGAAAGCACTGATTTCCACACACGCTCCTTTTGATTGCCACACCCTTTGCTGGCCCTGTCGGCAGTGGAGTTCCTAGGAGTTCTGTTACGGATGATTAATTCCAAGTCTCCAGTCACCAGTCTGTAAGAGTCGGTCTGGGAGTGAACCCAGCCACATAAATCTTCTGTTCCAAGCTACTTTGTCCCACAAAAGAAAAACCAACAGCTGGAGTAGAAAAAAATTGCCTTTGGGATCAAACTCAAAACTCACACACAATAACCAGAGCGTAACCAGGCAATAACTTTCCCTGTTGACCTTGACACAAAACCCGAACTCTGCTCCTTCTAAGAGAATGTGCCCAGGGAAGCAGAGGGGGTCAGGTGAAACCTTGTAATTCATAGCCCAATCTTGGTCCACATTTGAACTGATTCCTGTCCATGTTCTTCATAAATACTCAATTGATTCAATTGTCTGTTCCTTGGCTGAAAATTTTGCCTGGGCTAGAATTCAGGATGGTAGGAGAGGCAGGAAGTCATCTATGGAGTATTTTGAGGGCAAAACTGTTGAGATTTGTCTGCAGATAATTTTAGTCACTTGGGCAATAGCTTCGTTTACAGCATGGATCCAGATTAGGTTAAATTTAGTCTGAATTTGGAATTGAGAGCTATATTATAGTTACAGACAGGAGAAAGGGAACATGATGCCCCAAGTTAAAATAAGCTGCCTGAATGTCACAATCTGGTCACACAGGAGTTCTAAAGAAGTCAGCTAAGACAGATCTAGACTGATTTTGCCTGACTTTACTTTTTTTTTTGGGGGGGGGGGGCTGTGTATATGTGTATGGTGTGAGCATATGTGTACATGTGTTCATGCATGTGTGTGTGTATCTGTGTGTTTGTGTACCTGAGCACATGTATATGAAGGCCAGAGGTTGATAATCCACCTTATTTACTGAGGCAGAGTTTCTTGGGGGAACCCAGAACTTGCTAATTTTGTCTAGTCTAGCTAGCTATCTTGCACTGGGGAATCTTCTGTCCCTGGCTTCTAAATGCTGAGATTACAGGTGGGGTCACTACTCCCATCCAGCTTTTCCGTGAGTGCTGGGAATTTGGACGTAGGTCCTCACATTTATGGAGTGAGTGCTTTATCCGCCGATCCACCTCCCCAGCCATGACCTTGCTGAATTTTTAAGGAAGAGAAGATGACACCGACTCTAAAGGATTCTATTGGGGTGAGTGGTAAATTTGGGGGTGGTGGTGCACAGAACAGTATCATAGATATACAATCCGATCACCAGTTAAGGGTACAGAAGCAGAACTCCCACCCCTGGATAAACATTAATGACTTGGTTGTGTCTCTTTTTTTCGTGGCTTTCTGAAGCCAACTGCCTGTCACCTCTTGAAGAGAATACTTGGTGATTTGGTGAGAATTACTACTCCCCATGGACTTCTCTTAGTGTCCCCTTGGTGACATACATGTCCATTCCTGCCTGGTCCCGGGTGGAGAAGAGGGACTCATTTCATTGTTGAGGAAGGGCCTGGGCCGGTAAATAGTCAGGGGTGCCCATACTGGGTCCTGTCTTTCTGTGTCACCTCCCCTTACCCACCAGGGGAGGACAAGGATATCTCTCACTTACCCACATGATTGGCAGCCCCATTCTGCCGCTCATTCTCATCCACCTGGCATTTCTTCTTGGCAATCTTGTGGAGAATCGAAGCCTTTTCTCTGAATCTCCCTGAAGCAAGAGAAAGTGGCAGGAAAGAGACAGAATGAGGAGGCAGGATTGCCAGCGCAGGGCCGTGGCCTCTCCACTCAGGCTGCATCACAGCAGGGACCACAGACTCCATCCACCCCAAATGTCTTTCAGCCTATGTGGAGGGTGCTTTCTTACCTCTTTGGACACCTCAGCCTGGTTCTCTGAGAGCTGCAAGCTCCAAGCTGCTGAACCATAGGGGAAGGGTGGGACTTGGCCCTCTCTCTCCCCTCCCAAGTGCTCACAAATGCAGGAAAACATCAAATATCTCCCCTCACAACCTCTGAGATCCCCAGTGAAACTGAAGATCCAGGGCTGCTTTGGAATTAGATGCTCCACCCAGGTTTGCTTTTGACAATGGCTGGGAAGGAAAGCCAAGCCCAGCAATCCTTCAGCTTGACTTTGGTTTTCGAGCATTTGTCATCATTGCAGCTTCCAGGAGTCAGGGACAGACACCACAGCTCTCCAGAGAAGCCGAGTCAGCTGCGACGAAAGCGTTAAAACAGCGACTGATCTCATTTGGGGATTTGGGGCAAAGAATGACCAACCGAGCATGTTGGTGATGAGACACTTTGGGAAAAGGTGCTGGGGAAAAAAATATATACCATGCTCAAAGCAATCACTGTAAACAGCTGTGCCACAAGTGAAGCGCCTCGTTTCGCCTTCGTTATTGATGTAATTAATGGGTAAGTGCATGTGATAAGCACACAGAAGAGGCATGCAAAGTGTAGCGGTTAGGGGGACGCAGTGCATCTCCCTCTTTTAGTCTTTCATTTTCTTCCTTGAACATTCAAGGTACAAAAGATTCTCATTTTAAACTGATTACTGCCTAGATTCCTGCATGATGAGTTCCTCAAAATATCCTCAGTCCCACAATTTTCTACTGGGCTTTTTTTTTGTTGGCTGTGTTACCTAGCAGCGTATTATCGGGAAATCTCATTCTGTTTTTCAAGTTAGAAGTAAATCGAATGAAAATGTTTCTCTTGGAGAGTGCATCCTCCAAGGCTAGGCATGGCAGGGGAGCACCCAGGCCTCTCCTTCTTCCATGTATGGGAATCATGACAGGTTAGAATGATGTGATAGAACACGTACAGGTCTATATTGAAGGTGACACAGGATGGGGTCATTTCTGTTCAGAGCTTCATTGGCCACTAACCTACCCCCCCCCTTTTTTTTTTAATGTGTTTTGAGCTTTATTATAAGCTCATGGATTTAAATTTATTTTGTGTTTCAACCCATTGCATTTTTAAAACTTTTTTTTTTTAATCGGGGAAGGCATATGCATGCTGAGGCATACATGTGGAGATCAGACCGTGCCATGTGTGTCCCGGAGATGGAAGGCAGGTTTTCAGGCTTGGTGGCCAGCACCTTTACCCATGGAGCCATCCTGCCAGCCTTTACCTACATTTCCCATTGTACAAAGGTGTCAGTCTAGGCCGTGAGTGTGTTGCACAACTGTGCTCTCCAGGCACTGGGCGGGGGGTGGACCGAGAAACAGAAAGGTTAGAACGTGGCTTGGAGTGCATGGTAGCTCACTTTGATGGGCGACTTGATTGGGTGAGTGATATCGAGGCGATTAACAACCCACTGTGTCTGTGAGTGCCTCTTCTGACTTCACATTGATGGTAGGCCAGTGGAGGTGGTGGCACTGTGGCAGGCGAGATGTCACTGGAGGGACATCTCCAGTTTGCATGGAATAACTAGATTCTAGTGTTTGCCCGTTACTTCTCTTGGTTTCCTGGCACTATGAAGTGTATAGTGCCAGCCTTTGCCTCAGGTTTCCACTGCCATGATGTTCTGCTTCCCCTTGGTCCCAAGATAAGGGACCGGATGATGAGGGATGAAGGCTCTGAAACCGGGAGTGAGAACAAATCTTTGTCACTGTGATGGAGAACTGACTAACTCAGACGCCACAAGGAATGGGAAGGATGAGGAGATGGGCAGCTGTTCATTCTGGCAAGTGCTTTGAACTTGGGCTTCTGTTTAATCTCCGTGGCAAACTGTGGAAAGAAAAGTGTGAAGGAAAGAGACTCTGGGGACTAGGAAAAGGAGCAGGTCAAAGCGAGCATGGAAAGGAACAGAAAAGAAAAAAGAAAGATATGAAGGAGGTAGGTAGGTAGGTGGTGGCCTGGTGGTGGTCCAGCCTGCGGATGCTGGGCACTTCCTGGCTACTGGGTGGAGTTTTCTCTGAGCACTAAGCAAATGGGGAGGGTGTCCTTTAGGACCCTGCAATCTTAAGCCTAAAGGGGTTACTTTGCAAGAAAGACAAGCTCAAGAAGTTCCCAGATCATGTGTTTTGTACCCAGAGGTGGCAAAAGGAGGTTCTACAATTTCCCTGTAGCTTCTGCTAGCTGTGGCGTGTGTGTGGGATCCACCTTTGAGCTCAGATCAATTTGAGGCCTATGCAATAAAAAGATCAAACACGCTTTAAAACCACGTATGGCAGAGCAAGAAAGTAGACAAGGGTGCAGAAAAAGCAAACCTGTGTAGACTAACCTAGCTCCAATCACACCCTCAAGTCACACATCACAGGAGACAAGATGCTCTTCCCAGCACCTCTCACGGCTTGCCCATGCTCAAAAGATTCCTTCCTCAGTGGATGTATGTGCCAGAGAGAAGTGATTTAAAAATGGACACACAAACACGTCTGGCTGTAGCCACTTACTTTGCCATGAACATCTTTCAACACTGAGTGGGCCATGCCTGGTGTGGCTTTCTCAAATTCTACAAGAACTTTGGTAGATAGAGTGGGAAGGGCTGGTGGGGCCGGGGTGCTGTGTATCTTGCGTGTTGCTATTTCCTCAGCTGCAGTGGGTTTCCTCAGTTTCTGTGCTATTGAAACAAGGACCTGCTCTATGGCCTTTTTCTCTTGGGGTTTAGTCACATGTGCAGCCTAGCAAAGCTGCCAACGCTGGCAAGGAATTCTTCAGTTTCTTTCCTTCACGTTTGTCCCCTGATCATGTTTAGTCCCACTGTTCTGCTCTGGTGACTACTCTCATTCAGAGGGCTGATGACGGCACCCTTGTCTGAAGGGTTTTTTTTCTCTTGAAGTTTAGTTTTCAGCAAGGGTCACCTCCAGCACTCAGCAATACACTCCCGAAGGTGAACGGGAGAGTCCGACAAAGCAAGGTCTGCTTGGTTCAGCCTGTTGGGTTGGTGCTTGAGTTTCAGGGAATCCTCTCAGAATCGCGTCTAAGTGTTAGGTCCACATTTCGGTGGGGGCACGGAGGGATGGGCGTAAGAGACTGCCATACCGCTTTGTGTCTGGCAAGAAACAATCGAGACACCTTTGAATACTTTTCAAGGTGAGCCGTGGAGTGATTTTTTTTTTTTAGCCTGGTTCAAAGCAGCCTTAAAAATATCCTTTGCTGGGGTGCAAACCCTGAAGGTGTTGTCTTTTTATATAGCCACAGATATTTGTATACTTAGAAGTCTCGGAAATAGCAGACTGGGCTCGGATCGTGAGGCACCTACGTCAAACCTGGTACACAATTTTAGTATAGTTTCGTTTGATCTGAGATGTACAAGAGGACCAGCTGAGTGTCCTCACAGGAGGGTGTGTGAGGGGGTGGCCAGGAAGCTTGGAAGGAAAAGAGGGGAGCTGAGGGCTTCTTCGGAATGAGGCTATTTAAGAAACACAGTCACTCAGAGCCTTGGCTGGGTCCCTCCAAGCTGAAACAGAAGTCAGGCCCGTGTGTACTGTAAGACAACCTGGAGGTTTGTGCACTCGAGGGGAGTAGGCGTGGCTTCTGTCCTGCTGTTAATTCATTAAAACAGCCCCCTGGAAATCCCTTCACTCCCCCCCCTCCCCACGAAGCCTGAAATAGGCAATTGTCAAAGGGGACCGTTTGGGCTTGGGGTCAGATCCAGACTGTCGTAGCCTGAGCATACAGGAACACAGGAATATAGGGGGAAAAAGGCACGAAAGAGACAGATATAAAGGAAGCCAGTCACTTGGAGAGAAAAAAATGAAAAAGAGGGGTTAGGGGAGAGAAAACTCGGAACAAGTCTTTTCAAGTCTATTTCTGTGCTTTCAATTCTGCCTTTCCTGTCTCTTTCTTTGAAGTTCAGGGCTTGGCAGGTAGCTTCGAAGACCAAAGGGCACCCGAGCTCTTGCCCCCCCCCCCCATCCCCGTGCCCCATCTATTGCTTCTTTGTCTTTCCTTGCAAAAACTCTGACTGGAATCAGGCAGACAGGCCCTCCTCATTCTGACAAGGCTTTGACAGAACCGAGGTGGTGTCACCCGTTGTCCCAAGAGCCTCTCTTTCCCCCTACAGCCATTCATCAGCAAAAACCAAAAACATTCTTTTAGCCCACTTCTCCTTGAGCCCTCACTTCTGAGTTCCACCAAGCCGCTCCACAGGGGCAACCCAGCCAGCTGGTGTGGCCCCTCCCCCTTTCCTCTCTGTCACCCCAGCACTCTCAGGGAAGAGACACACTAGGTCCGCAGAGGATCTCCAGGTCGCAGTCAACGCCCAGGACCTTACAGCTGCCTTCCGGACTCCATCTAATCCCTGACCATGCTAACCTCATCCCCACGGCCCTCTTGCCCTGCTGCACCCAGGCTAGCCCCTTCTCTGCACCCTGAGAACACTGTGCCCCTTTATACCTTAGCGCCACGGCACCGACTTGCCTGCTCTGCGCGAAGCCCCTCCTTGTCCCCTCCCGTCCCTCTTGCCCCCAAATCAGAGGCTCACTGTGGCATCTTCTAGTATCTGTTCAAACGTCACCATCTCACCCCGGTTTCCCCGAGCAAACCTTCTCTAGCGTTTCCTATCCCAGCTTCTTTCCGCAGAAGCAGTTATTCCCATTACTATTATTACTGTTGTTTAGGCATCGTTTTCTATGGGCGAAAAATCTGGGCGAAGGCAGAGCTTTTCACCACCGTTCCTTCTTGCTCAGCAGAGCTCAATAAACCTTGTGCTCATGGTCTTGAGGCAAGTAGATAAGGTTAGACTTCCTATTGACCATAACCTAAACTCTGTCCTCACGGAACCTTCCAAGGTTATAGCAGTGGTTGAACAGAGAGCTCTCCCAAGCTGAGAACTTTCTATTGATAACTGGGGCACAGTGAGTACTGATGGTCCAGGCATGAAAGGCTGGGAACACACCATGTTTCCCCATTCTGTGAATTTCCTGGGCCAGCCCCAAAATAGGACTCCTTGGGATGGAAGAAAAGGTTTTGGAGTGTTGTGAAGACCCGGGGAGAAAAGGCTGTGTCCTGCCCCTCCTTTACTAAGTGGCTAGTATTTATGAGGGGCTAACCTGAAGGTTTATCTGTTGGCTTCCACCTCGCTTTTTTAGCGTCATAGCCTTGTGTCAGCTTCCCACGCACATACCCAATCTCACCACTAGAGGGAAGACTTCACTGAGAAGGGGGCCTTCTCCCAGCCATCATCTATGCCTCAATAATGCCAGGCTTGGGAGATGGAGAGATGGCTCAGGGGTTAAAAGCAACAGTTCCAGGCTCCTCAGCTGCACACTGCAACGAAACTCTTCCTTTATAAAATGGTAGCCCCGAGAAGCTTCCTCTCAAGCTCGTCTTGAAAATCTTAAGCAAACCTATGCTATGTATTCGGTAGTGTTTGGTGGGTTCATCTGGTACCCCTGGAGCTTCAGTAGAGGCCTTCTCGATGGCCAGGACGGGGTGCGTGGAAGCTCAGGGAATAAATCTGAAAAGGCAACCTAGCAGCTAGGATGGACGAATGGATCATTCCACAAACTCCGAGAAACAGTAATTTCTTAACAGGCACTGGCTTGATTTGTATTCTTTAAAGGAAAATGTTAGATACTTTTTAAAGCCTCTAAATTATTTACTCCATTCTGAGATTCATCAAGTAAATCATGTAGTAAATTATACTACATTGACATTAATGAAGCTAAACTACTATTGTAAACCGTCTTTAATCAGTTGTGAGTGAACTTCATAGTAGAAGTGCTCAACATAACTCAATTGTCGTTACATCTATAGGTAGATCTGTAACAGATGAGAACGCACATCTGTCCGATGTGAATTTATGATCTTGCCTCTCTGAGCTGGTTATGTCATCATGAGCGTACTTTCATAAACACATTGAAAATAGTTCCAGCGTTTCATAACTGTTGGCATGTAAATGCTGACATTTCTGTTTCTAATGTTCCCAGTCTGCAGACTTTCCTCTCCCAGACTCTGGATCATCTTCAGTCTGCAGTGTCTGCCTCTTCTCTCAAGTTCAAGGTCATAGTACAGCCCCTTCTGTGCCTTCGCTTCTGCTGGCACTGCCTTCTCACCTTTCTGCCTTGCAGGCACCCCACTTGGACGAGCTGGCTATGCTGGTGCCCGCGCCCTTAGTCTCCTTTGTTTACACATGAACTCTGCACCTGGTGTCCGTCAGCATCACTCTAGGACCAGTCCTTGGTTGTTTTCTGCCTCCGCATGACCCTGATTTCTCTGTAGCATTTGGCTTCTCTTACCCCAACCTCAAAAATCATATTTAATTTTCACAACCCCTAAGGGACTTCTTTAAATGCCAGTAATCCTCAGAGCCCCTCCTGGGCCCTCTTCCTCATTCCCTCTTCTCCCCAGGGGACCCAACTGCTTGCTACCTGAGTGTCCATCAGTCCTGGAGCTCAGACCCTGTTCTCCAGAAATCTCACACCTCCACTCAAACACTTCTCCTTCCTAGGCAGCTGCTCTTCTCCCTGTGCCATCCATTGCTGATGTCTATACTCTAGTCTTCTGCCCCCGGGGCATCTCAGCCATCTCTCCTGGGCTAACACCCCATCCATGCCAAGACCTTTGGACTCTACCTGTGACTCTTGCATGCTAAGTCTCCTGGGCTGCTGTTGGTTCTAGCATCTTCACTGGATCCCAGCGTTCATCATCCCTCCTGCATCCCCACTTATCTCCCACATGGCTCCCAATGCTCCACATGAAGTGGTCTTTTCTACTCTGCCAGGTTCCGAGACATACCTTCAGGGATCTCTTTCTTCCATGTCAGCACATTGCTGTCTGCCCTTTGGTGGTGTTCATCAGAGACCCTTCAAGGTATTTTTCTGACCTCCCTAGGCAGCACAGGACAGGGTATCAGTCCCCCAATGCTTGGCTTGCTCTCTGGGGGTTTGTGGATTTGGTACCATGACTATAAACAACAGAGAGGGATGTTATGGGTTAGTGATGAGGACCTGGAATTGTTGTTTCAAACTCAATTCTCAGTTTACTTCCGAGGAGAGGGCAAGAAAGAGGGAACACCCATGGCAGAAGCCTCAGGGGACTGCTTAAGTTCACACTTCGGTAGATTTCCAAAGTTTAGCAGGGCTAATAGATGATGTTGTCATCTTTGAAAGTGATACCTCATGAAATTCAGGGAAATTTGGAGTTTACAAGCTAAAAGCCTCAGAGCAGGTCTTTACTGCGGCGTTTCAGGAGAACTATGGCTGCTGGCCAGACTGGGGAGCTGATGTTTGCTAAGCCTAGCAGGGAGCTTGTTCTGCTTCTGGAACTTTACTCAGTGACCATTCCCAGCTGCCAGACAGAGCTGTGGCTCAGGCAAAGAGGACTCGGAGAAGCCCGATTCTCGGATTTCTGAATTAGATGGGCCTGCCCATGGAGGCTTTAAAATTTGCCTTGGTTCCCATTGCCTGGATTCTTGGAGAGAGTTAAGAGAGGAATGGACGAAGAGACACTGCTGATGAAGTGGGCTGCACACCCGGGGACCCGCCAATGTTTAAGTCAAGCATTTCCTAACAGGTGGCGAGGTCTTGTCCCAGGCAGCTCATTAAGGCTCTCTGCAAACTGGCTAAAAAACCCAGAAACTAAAAACAACAACAACAACAATAAAAATCCCTTGTGCTGATGTGGAGTATATCATCCAATGATTTATCCTGATGTAAAGTAAAAATCATTAGATTTGTTAAAACTTCATCTACAGCAAGCAGTCACTGTTATGTGGCTTTCAAAATATATCTGTTGCCACCCGGATTTCTTGTGTGTAAGGATTGGCACTTACTTTGAGTTCCTAGATTTTCTGTCTCCCCACTCTCTGCAATTTTCAATCCCCACTTTACACTGCTGTCTGGTACCCGCAAATCTTCTGGGCTTGCAGCAAAAAATGCCAGCACAGGCCAGAACTCTGTAACTCAAGATGTAGAGGCCCATGACTAAAATGAGAAAATCCAATTCATCTTAGAGTTAATTATAAGAGAAACTTACCATGCTTAAGTAACATGCCAGCTTCCTTTGGAAACCAGTCCTTTCTTCCTTCCTTCCTTCCTCTCCTCTCCTCTCCTCTCCTCTCCTCTCCTCTCCTCTCCTCTC
>JABTXL010005620.1:22875053-22886965 GCA_025134845.1 Neodon shergylaensis | reverse complement strand
CTCTCCTCTCCTCTCCTCTCCTCTCCTCTCCTCTCCTCTCCTCTCCTTTCCTTCCTTCCTTCCTTCCTTCCTTCCTTCCTCTCATTTATTTTAAGAGCACAGGTGTTTTGCCTGTCTCTCTGTACAGCTTGTGTGTGTCTGGTACCCATTAAAGCCAGAAGAAGGCGTCAGGTCCCCGGAGACTGGAGTTACAGATGGTAGTGAACTATCATGGGAATTGAACACGGGTCCTTCGGAAGAGCAGCCAGTGCTCTTAACTGCCGAGCCATCTCCCCAGTCTCTCTTTCTGTCTTTTCAGAGAGAAGGAGACAGAGATCCAGGAGTGTTAGGGGAATAATTAATTTAGAATAACCGCATTCTGGTTTGACTGATGAAGGCGAGGCAACCTAACATCGTGAGCTCTAGGGATGTCAGAAACAGACAGGGTGAGGCATCCACAATTTGCCTTCTGCTGCCATTTAACACCTTCTACATATGCAGTGTGGCAAAATCCGCCTGAGCTTGCCAAGTCTGATCTTTCTGCTTTTACTGCTGACAGTTTAGATCAGGAAAATAAGATGCAATGCATTTGAGCAGCAGATGTATCCTCGCAGGAAGAACTCCCTGGTCCCAGACTTCAGGAGGATGGCAGCTTTGCCCACAGCGCTGGGGCTGGGCTTTCTGACAGATCCAGTGCCCGGTACTAGCTGCCGAGCTTGGTTCTGCACATTTGCTGTCCATCTCCGTAAAGATCCAGTCCCAGGGAGACACTTCCCAGAATACATCCCTGAAGAAGTCATGGTGAGTTCAGACATTTGTTTTCTGGATGAAGCCTTCCAGAAAGCATCTGTTCAAGTACCCCAAAATTCTCTGGCCATGGAAGGCTGGACTGGATGGAATTAACCATGAACTGGAATGAATGAAACATAACACAGTACTGGAAATGGTGTCTGTGCGTGGACTCCTGCCTTGGTCACTGGAAGGTAGAGAGGGCAACGGTACCTGTGCACAGCTGGTTTCCTGCTCAGTCAGTGGGAAGTAGAAAGGACAATGGTGCCTGTGCACAGTGGAGACCAGCCTCCCTTATTGGAAGGTAGAGAGGTAGCCCACAGTGTCCTTTGTGGAATTTCTGTGAGGGTGTCAGAAGTTTGGAAGAAGCAAGGAACGTGCTGCAGTGGAAACGGGATGTTCTGTGTGGGAGGAACAGCCTTGTCACTTGAGTTTGAGAGGGCAACCACTTCAACCACAAAAGCACCCTGGCTTTAACTCAACTCTGCTAAAAACCTGTATTTCTAAAACAAGTAGTTAGAAAGCAGCTCTATTACAACGTCTATCTGCTTTGCAATGGAGTCTTGAAACATCTCTCCTCAATGGGCTTACTTAAACCTTGCCTGTGAGGCTCCCCCAGACACTGCAAATGGGAGTGTAAATTGGTGCAGCCCTTCTGGTCTGGAGGGTACTTTGGCAGTGTCTTTCAGAGCGTGAGAAGTGTAGGCATACTCTTCGATCTGACATTTCTGTTTTCAGAAACATTTGTATTATGTAGGCATCTATCTACACAGTAGCATTTAAAACATGGGCCCAGAAAAGGACCACACAGCATTGTTATAATGAATATAATAATGAAAATATCTCAAATGTTCACCTGCAGGAGGCTGACTGAATTCACCATGAAACAGCCAGGTAGCAGAATACTACGCAACTACTAAAAAAGAACATGGAATGTCTGAATATACCAGTATAGACAGGTATCCAAGGCAAAATTAATACACAAAACCAGAACAATGTACTCAGTGTAGAGGGTTATGCTAAAGAAGTAATTCCTTACTTCTCTAAGGGATTAGGAGTTTAGGGCAGGAAGGACACTTCCTGGCTTCATTATGGAGTGTCTCTTTTTGACTTTTGTGTGAATGTAATTTTTTTATATATAAGAAACAGTTTTAATAAATTTAAAATTAGCTTGTGATTAAAATTTCTACTCTGGTAAAAGTTTTGATTAGTAATAAAAAGGGAATCTAACGCCTCCTGTTCTGTCAAAGTTCTAGAAGATGTTCTATTTCTTGTGAACCGGACACAACAATACTCAAGATTGTTACCTTAGGTGTGTGACCCAGGAAGCACTTACTACTTCCCAGCTTGGCCAGCTACAAGGTCAGTTGTTCAGAGGTTGGAGCAGATGGCAAGCCATTGAATGATGTCATCCTTCCTAGAGGACAGTCATAAAAACGAGTGCAGGGTATTGGGTGTCCATCATCTGAACATTGTCCTCCGGAGAAGGGGATGTGTATCTTTCTAAGCTAGGCTATTCTGCCTTTGGCTATGTCTGAGGAGAAAGGTTTCCCTAGTCTGGGCTAAATTATTTCTTGGAACTGAGGAAGGTTGATTTCTAGCCATGATACTACCAGCGGCTGACCCTCAAGGGGCCTAAAGTTCTTCCTTCTGATAAGATAGACACTGCTTTCCCATGACACATGGCCATGGATTCATTAGAAGAATGGGATGTTAGGTTGTTCCTAGACCTAAGCAACATCCTGTCATCTCAGTAGAATGCCTGCTTCATCTCGGCATCTGGATCACATCTCCAGATGGCTTTGAATATTCCTAACCTGACATAACCTCCCAGTGCTGAAGGCAGCCAACCTCCACCGTCCTTGACTTCTCCTCTGCAAGTTTTGCTTTCTTCCTTCTAACTCAAACACTATGCACAGAAATCCTCCTTTCGTCACGGCCCCCAAAACAACCCCCTACTCTCTCCTTTCTGTTGAAGCATCTCCCTCAGCCAGCAACCCACCACCTCTACACCTGAAAAGCACCACCTATTCCTTCTTTTAGTTTCCCTGAAGATTTTAAACCTTTCTATCATGGTTTTCCCACCATTACTCCTGCTGCCAACCACAGTAACATGGCAACACCACCAGGAGAGTCACCCTTATCTCCTCACGGCTACAAGCCACACCTTTCAGGACATGTTTCCTGTCACTCAGTTACCCCTCCACTACCTTCAGGCTGGTCTCTAGACTGACACCTCACCACCTCCCAAACTGGCCTTTCTACCACAGCAATGCCCTGCTCTCACGGGTCCATTCATTGCTATTTTTGTCTGTTCACTGCTCCCTTTGCAATGGGATCTTCCCTTGCTTTTTGAAAAGGGCATCTTCCTCACCTGGAAGCCTTCCTACTTGGGCCTTTTCTGTCTTTGTAGATTCACAACTTTGGAGTCACCAAAGCTCAATCTGTGGCCATCTTTTCTCCTCTCCCAGTCATGTGTTAACATCCAGTTGTGCAACTTTAGAGAATCTAAGTATGACTGGCAAACTGACCTCTGTAGCTCTGCCTGACAGCTCTCCCAAGTTCAGCCTTTTATAAAACCCTTTTGAGTGTCTCTACTTGGTTGTCTCGTGACACGCCCGGAGTTGGCACGAGCTCTTGGTTTTCTCACACATGGCTTGCCTCTATCTCACTGTCCTCCTCACCCACACACGGGCATTCGAAAGAGGAAACATGAGACTTCAAGTTGCCCACCAATGTTCCTTCTGCTGTCATTTCCTAACGACTTACTATTAATTATTAAGGGAAGTAATTCACTAAGTCTACAAGAAAATCTGCACTTCTGGTCTGTCTTGAAACTAGCTACATGATGAGGTTTGCCTGTGCAGTGCTAGGTTCATAGGCGTAAGTGATGGTGGGGAGAGCAGTGGGCGAGGACTGAAATCTTTAAGTTTCATTGAACACACTTTCAGAGAAGCTTCCTTGAAATAAAAAGAAAATACTTGAGGGGGAGGGCTACGGTTCTCTGAGGAGTGTGGGGCTTTGAATATTTGAAGGGGAGGGGGGCTATGGAATAATTTTGACCTTTTCACCTTCTGGAACTGTGGATGTGATACTGAGTTTTCAGTAGCAGACATCTTGGGCCATGGGATATGGTTAAAGTGCCTTAGGGCGTTGAAGCATCAGGGAGGGTGGAAGGGGTCTGGGTTGTGAATTATTGTAGGGCTACCACATCTTCCTGACCTCCCCTTGAGAGAAAAATGAACTTCCACCTGATTAAGGCATTGTTAGTTTAGATTCTTTTTTGCTATTTATTGTCAAACCAATTCTATCTGATAATATAAGGGTATATAACACAGTCAGCGATTAAAGCAATGATTCAAATGTATAGGAAAAACACCAGATAACCCGAGGACTTGTCTTAGCTCTATGGTTTTAGAGGATGTATCCTTGGCAATGGTGAACACTCATGAATGGTATTTCGGAATCCAACTGTCTTTGAAAGAGAAGTGTACTAGTTCATGGCAACTATAAACATTGGGTGACAGGAATACTGTGAGACTGGCTAGTGCTTTGGTCTCTTTGAAACAATGGGTTTTTAGAAAAACCTAGCCACAAATGTAGTTTAAAATCCCACGAGTCATGCATGACACCAGCACTTTCTTGGTTAGGTAAAGGAGCTGTTGGTTGCCGTGAAAACAGACTTAATTTCTTCGGGGAGAGGTCCTCACAACTTTTGCGCTCACTGTCACAACCTTTTCTACCTTACTTTAACTTACACAGATGAACAATGATTGATTCTGTTAAAAGTGGTGAACTCCTTCTGCAAATGGCTTTGTTACGCGGCAACAGCTTTATCTGATGCAAGCCGTTTCTGCCGCACATGGCTGCTTTCAAGGCTAGTCGAGGCAACTGTCCAGCTACCTGCCTGCCTTTGTCAGGGCAAAATGATTACTTATGCATATTGCCTTTGCCTTCAATCCATCCTATAAACTGGGGCCTGGGAGAGGAGGTCTGTCTGAGAGAGAGTGCTTGTCTAGTATGCTTGAGATATTGGGCTCAGCTAGGAAAAAAAATGCTGAGCTAACTTTTTCTTTTGTACATTTGTTTATTTTTTTTTCAGGTGGAGTAGGGCTTGTGCCATGGTGTGCATCTAGAGATCAGAGCACAATTTGTAGGAACTGATTCTTTCTTTTCACCATGTGGGTCCTGGGGACCGAGCGCGACACATCAGACTTGGTAGCAAGTACCTTTAGCTGCTCAGTCATCTCACCAGCCCTGAAGTAGTTTATACATTTGCATTTAGAGCAATGTTAAGAAAAGAAGTGAGAATTCTCCAATGTGAGAATGATATGAAATTTGTGTATAAGCACATGAGAAATAAACTATAGATTACTCATTTTAGAGATTTGAAGTTATTTTTCCATGAATAGGCAGTATTATTTTCTGAGGAGGCAAAGTGTCTTTTCTCTCCCCCTCTCTCTCCTTTCTGCCTGTCTCTGTCTCTGTCTGTCTGTCTGTCTCTCTCTCTCTAGCTGAGGTCATGGAAATAACAATTAGGGTTATTCAGTTGAGTTTCCATACATGTCTTGTTCTAGAAGCAAATACAGTCCTTGGGAAAAGCTGGGGCTTCCGGGACTCTGCCTGCTCCAGGTTCCCAAGGCTGAGAGAGGGACCCTGCTGTGTGCTCCAGGTTTTATGTCTTACAGCTTTATCTCTCATGTCTCCCACCAGGCATAAGTTCTCAGGAAGATTGTCTTTGACAGCCGGAGGTCCTGATCCTATGCTAGCACCATGTCCAACTTCATGTTGATGAATAGATGACTTGGGCTGTTGCATCTGCTGGGGTACTTTGTTACAGAAACAAAAAGAAACTGGAGGCAGATACTAAGATCTTCACTCCATGCACTGAAGCCAACTTGAATGGCAGGGCTCCCTAGAGCCACATCTGCACAAGGCAGGGTTAAATGTCAGTGCTCCCCAGAGCCAGCTGCACAAGGCAGGGTTGAATGTCAGTGCTCTCCAGAGCCAGCTGCACAAGGCAGGGCTGAATGTCAGTGCTCCCCGGAGCCATCTGCACAAGGCAGGGTTGAATAGCAGTGATCCCCAGAGCCACATGTGCATAAGGCAGGGCTGAATGTCAGTGCTCCCCAGAGTCACCTGCACAAGGCTGGGCTTTGGTGTGACTTGTACTGAGTTCAGGCCACCACTTCCTGTGTCTGTATTCCCAGATGAATCACTTTGCTCCTCTGAACCCCAGTTTCCTCAGCACTAAAAAGCTTCTGTGAACCTTGATTTTTTTCACTGTTATTACCACTTACCCATGTGGTCATGATGCTGGGGAGACATACAAAATTTACAAACCACATGGGCCTGCACCCAGCAGGAGACAGCAACTCACAATGCCAGAGCGGTCTCTGTTTCATTGTTCTCTTGGCCCAGTCAGCTGGTCCTTGCCATCTCCCTTCTCCAGTTTCTCTCATATCTACTGACCCTTTAGGGCTCATTCAAAGACCACTTTTTTCATAAAAATCTTATTCCTTCTTACTGGAAGAGATTTTTTTTTTCTACATCATCTTCCGAACTTCTCTGGTATTTTACCATTTTCTTCTTGGTGCCCCGGTCATTCTCTGCTATTGCTCCCCCTCGTCTATAAGTAAGTTTCATAGGAACAAACTGCCTGCTCTCCAGTCTCATCCTCAGAGCACCCAGTAGGATACCTAGCATGGGTGTGTGCTCAAAAGTACGTGCCAACTCACATAGGACGGTTCTGTGATTTCAGAATCCCTCTGGAGAGGAGAGGGCATGGACAATGCATCTTTCCATCTGCTCCATGTAAGGAGGACAAAGAGGTTCAGAGAATCCCGGCAAATAGTTTAACGACTCATCACATGAGCTAACGTCATAAAGCCCTACTGGAGGATTCGGCACAGTGTTAAGGCTGAAAATCTGCTGGCATGGAGCAGAGTATTTCCCAAATGAGGTGGAGCCATAGTCAACGCCCCAAACACTTATCTTTGTGACACTCCCTTAAACTGCACAGCGTGTAGAGTTTTAAATCACAGCTACGATTATTGTTTGTAAGTGAGAGGTGGGAGGTCCTTAAGAATATGTCTACTGTCACCTCAATGGGATCTAAGTTGACTCTGGGTCCCTTTGATGGAATCCAAGCATTAAGTTTCAAGCCAAACTTAGCTTGTCTTGCCTAACGGCGTGGTCTGAGAGGGCTGAACCTCTGTTCCACAAAATCCTTTATATTGGTACCCCAGAGGGATTGCTCTGTGTTTAGAATGCTTTACTCTTCCAGAGGTTTTCATTCCAGGGGAGGGTCAACCTCAGTAGCATTCATGGGATGGTCTCTCAAGAAGGTCCATGTAAGCAAGATTTCTCTGACCAAAGCAACCTGAGAACCCTGTACACCTGAGCCCTTTTGTGTGATTCACTACAGTGGCTCACAGCACAGCCAGGGACCAAGAGTCACCCGGTAAAGAAATCGAAGTCAAAAGTGCTTTCAATATGGCTCCCTTTCACCTTTCCTTCCTTGTTCAAACAAAACTGGTAACAGCACGGGATACTATTTCATGAGATACTGCATTAGTTCTCTGCTTATCACAGCAGAGCCGAATGTTTAGCTAAGAACAAGACAGTAGAAAATACATGAGGGGAAGTCGGAGATAAAGAATGTTAAAGGTGGATCCACGAGGCCACCAAGACATGGGTGGTTAAGCTTCCTAAGGACCATCTTTGGTTCTTAGTCCAGACAGTAGTTAAGCTCCCCAAGGACCATCCTTGGTTCTTAGTCCAGACAGCAGTTTGACTTCTCTTTTCTTCTCTCACATCCCAACCATCAGCAAGCAATATTATCAGACTGTGAGGACCACTGCTGTATCTCCCTATGATCTTACTCTGGGGTAGCACAGAGAGAGGTAGATTCTGCATAGCAGTGTTTGCTCAGATGGTTAGACAAAGAGGAAGGAAAGAAACCAAGAAAGAGAGAAAGGGAGACGAAAGTGACTAAGGGGAGCTGGGCTGGTAGGACGTGGGCAGGAAGTAAAGGTGACAGTGCAGATTAGCAACAGGGCAGTAGAAGTTAGCAAACCCTCTGCCCGAGCCAGGAGTCAAATAACAGCCAGGTCAGGGGCTTCCTTTAATGTGTAAGAGCTCTTTTTAACCCTTGGTGGAAGGGCACTCATCCTTCTGTTCTTGGGCCTCTCACTGCTCAAGGATCTACATTTTTCTGGCTGTTGGCAGGACTCTGCCTGAGATCTTCTTAGTGGCCAGATGACTTAACCACATTGCAGCATTAGCCAGAAACCCAGGAGAGCAATGGAGAAGGACCCAGGTATGCACAGAAGCCAGAATGGGAGGGGCTGAGGAGGGCTTCCTCTTATCCAGGACTCTCAGACTGTCCACTTTGGGCATGCAAAGCAACTAGGAGATCTTTGGCAAACTAAAGCAGCTAAGAAATACTGGAAGCCAAAATGCAAGATATGCAACACATCTGGGAATATATTGTGCTGAAGGCCATTCTAGGGCACCTTCTGATTGCTCATTAGTATCAGAGAAAGAATCATATAAAAATGATGTTCTTTAAAGAAACATTATATATTCATCAAGATGTGGAGATACGTGTGGGGTGAAACAGCAGCTAAGATGAGAAGCCATCTCCCTTTATGAGATTTCAAAAATTTCAAATTGATGTTCTATGATTCTGTTCCAGAATTAAATAATTATGAAAAGCGATTCTCCCTGGGACAAGGTTACCCTCTGAAATAAGGTCTGGAAGTCATTAGTAAGTGCATTTTAAAATAAATCTCTGCTTAGGGAATTGTTCAAGTCACTCACCCGACCTTACAGAGTGGGGGCCTCAGACAAACTACTCAGATGCCTGGAATGCCTAGAATTCTCTGGCCTATCAGGTTAAGGCTCTTGTCGGAGTTGGCAGGGATGGCAGGGCCTTAACACAAGTCCACAGCCCTCTGCTTGAGACCTCGGTTTCAGGCTGGTTTAAGGTGTCTACGCTACTTTAGGTGCTTCATTGCTTTTGCACAAGCCATAAATCCACCAGAACTTAATCTCCCTCTGAAATGCAGGACATCTCAGGGGAGTGCTGGGAGGATGTGTTTCTGTATGTTCCTGTGAGTGTGTGGGTGTTGATTTGTGCTTGCATTGCCGACACCATTTCTCTGTGTGTGTTTTATAATTGGGATGGTTTGATCGTTTGGATGGAATAACATAATTACCCATGGTATTGCACGTCTCTAATTCCAATGAAACACAACGGCAAAAACAAGACAAAAAAATGCAGAACTCAAACAGACACAAAAAGCAAATCACACAGTGTTACTGAGGTCATGCAAAGAAGAAAATAAAAGAGGTTAAAATATGGGCAAGCCACAGACACCATAAATGAAAGAAGGAAAAGAAAAAAAAGCCAACGGCATACAATTCTGAAGTCATTCTTACCTTCTTCAGTCATTGTGTCATAATATTTTAGTTTTCCATATGATCCAAGTTCTACAACATCACAGTAAAAGACACAAAGATAAGGAACGAGCTATAATGCAAGAACTTTGTTTTTACACATTCTTAATTAATCAGATTCAGAGTTATACTGTCAGATTCGGCAATCGTAACTATATGGAGATGTGCAAACATGAGCCATGTGGCAGACGGCTTCACGGCCCATTTTCAGAATCCCTGAAAATATATTATTCAACTTAGGGTGGGCTGGGCCCTGCATCACAGAAGAGGACACGTTCGTTCAACACACCACAAAGCAGAAGACTTGGCAAAGGTGCTTCAGCCCGGACTTTGCCTAGCCTCACTTTTATACAAGTGATACTCCAGGAGGAAAGGCCTGAGCCAGGACAGCCAGCTGGAACCAGAGAACCTTGTAGATACTTGCCATCTTCAGTGGCCCCAAAGTCATTGCATGGCTTTTCCAGCCCCCGACAGAACCGTCCCTTAGAGTATAAGGAGGCTACCTGGAGATAGGCATTAAACAGCCCCATAGCTCTCCTATCACTGAGGATCTCATACTTGAGAGGAAACACCAAGTGTCATGTGTCCAGGATGCTGGGCAGGTTGCTAGTGGCACTGAGGGCACTGAGTACCAGTGAGGCATCTTCCCAGCGAAGTCCATCTGGCTGAGACAGGTAAGAGAGTAGCGCCACCTGGAGGCTTGCTGTGGTGCAGAGCAAGAGTGGGGGACCAGTTTTCGGGCTTCCGAGTGCAGATGACCCTGGGAACCTGTCTGTACTGGGAGGCAGGGATGCTGGAGTCAGCTGGAGGTACAGCGACAGGGGGAGGGGAGAGGTGGATAGGGGCCTATCATTTCTCTTTTTCTTACTTTAGTTTCTAAACAAAAAACTTTGAGTTTTGTTCTTTTCAAAATCCCAGATTATTTTGAACAATGTAAGCATATTAAAAATGGCCATCACCACATTCTACTAATAAGCTTCAAGAAATTAATTAGACTCCAGAGACCCTCCACAGAACGTGTCCACAGCCCATTGCCTTGGATGGATACTGAAAACCCACGTGTGAATCAACTTGTAATCGCTGAGTCTGTGTGAGAGGCAGGAACCTGCTTAAAGCAGATGACAAACATCCCTGCGTTGGATCTTTGTACCATGCATGCTCTTTCTATATATTCCTTCCCACATGTCTAATTTTATCTAAAGCTATTTTGATACGCCAGTGTAAAATTATGCCCTTGGGGGAAATCACCCCATCTTTATGTTCTCGTGAATCTAGCCTGCTCTTGTTAGAATCATTACAAAAGAAGCGGATGCTTCAATGAGAAGTTGAGTTTTATGTAAATAAGATATTTTTGGTGATTTCTGAGATTGCTATTAGTGAAATATTTTTTTCTGCAATTTTAAGAACAGTTGGTATGTGTGTGTGTTTACAAAAGAGTAGAATTTTTAAGTGATCTACATAGTTCATAAATATTAATCATATGTTTTTAATGGCATGACGAAATAGGCGCGTGTGTGTAATCTTGCAGGAAATAGATAAATTCTACCGGCCAACTAATAGTTTTTGTAGTCTCCCTTCCTTCTGCCAGGTGAAGCAGAGGTTATCCCACTGCTAGAATAATAAACCGCTAGAATCCATGATGACCTGCACAGGAAACAGGATGCGGGTGACCCTTGTTTGCAAAGCTGGCTGTCAATCATGTTCTGCACAGTGATGTCACATCCCTGCGGGTTAGTGGAACCATCTTTTTGCAAGCAAACCTTTCTGTGTGCACCCACCTGCTTTCATGCATTGATTCCCAACCTTGAAACATCTATTTATGGCAGATGATATTGTTTTGAATTCCATCTTTAGCGGAACCATGTATAATAAATACAATCACATTGCTTAATTGTAACTCTATGTTCACAGAATAGAAACTGTTCCCATATAACAAGCCTCACGCATTCTTGCACCGTGGCAATATTTAGATTGTTTCTGAGCTGCTTCCTTGGATGCTGAATGGGACAGAGGGACAAGACCAGGGCACACTCCATGGAAAAAACAAGGCAGACAATGCGGAATGAAGGCGGTGAAAAGCGGCACAACAACACGCTAGCTACATGGCTATTCAAGCAGTAGGAAGGAGGAAGCCGAAGGGGATAGCCACTCAAGCAGAGGGTGATCATATTTATGGGAAAGGATGAAGGACGAAATCAGCCAGTTAGAACACAGTCTTCATTGCTGGCAGCCACGGGATGGTGAGATGGAAAATTCAGCAACCACATCCCGAGGGAAGCAAGGCAGCATCTCCACGAGCCAGTCAGCCCTGTTCCCTAATCCTGGGGCCGTGGGTGGTGCAGGATGAGGGATGCAACATGCAAGCAGGACAAACGGTGCGCGTTGTAGACGCCAGAGCTCCTCACATACCTGGCTACTGTCCCATAGTCCAGGGATGCCCCACGGGAAGTGACCTCAGTCACTGTTTGTTGATAGTCTGTGGCCAGGCCTAACCTGGCTGCGAGGGCCCAGAGGCATAATGAAAACTCACCTGTGCAAGGAACTTGATCTCCAAATCACCCATTCCCACAACCCATTGACATCTTCTCAAGTCACCTTCAACTTAAGTCTATTTACTACCTTTCTTTTCCTTCCTTCCTTCCTTCCTTCCTTCCTTCCTTCCTTCCTTCCTTCCTTCCTTC
>JABTXL010005620.1:22855725-22875043 GCA_025134845.1 Neodon shergylaensis | reverse complement strand
TTCCTTCCTTCCTTCCTTCCTTCCTTCCTTCCTTCCTTCCTTCCTTCTATCCACCCACCCACCGATCCACCTATTTATTTATTTATTTATTTATTTATTTATTTATTTATTGAGACAGGCTTTCACTGTATAGTTCTGGCTGTCCTGGAACTCATTCTGTAGACCAGGTTGGCCTCAAATTCAGAGGTCCGTCTGCCTTTGCTTTCTGAGTGCTGGTATTAAATGTGTGTGTGACCACTGCCCTGCTACCTTCAACTTATTTGGACTAAGAACCAAGTTGTTTCTGGAGGAAAAGAGAGAAGAGGCTGAGAAAGCTTAGAAGGTTAATGTTTGGTCCCATCTAGCAGTGTTCAGTGTAGCAAGTGAGCAAGAGGCAGTCAGGACTGGAAGAGTGGTAGGTCTCCCAGGTTTCCATTCTGGGAATCACCTGGTGTCTTTTCTTTGCAAGGTTTCTCCAAGAAGACCAGGAGAGCTGGGGGCAGGGATCCCAAGCCCACTGGTTTGTGTTTGGGATGAGCCTAAGTCTGTGACATGGAGGACTCCTAGCACAGTGCCATGCAAAGCAATTGATGTAATTCGATGAGCCTGAAGGCTGAGTAGCGACACTGCCTAACATAGTCCTGTACTAGCGTTTGGTCCATCTGGAGAGCTGGGACCCCAGGTGCGGACTCGGTCCTAGCTCTCAAAGGAACAGAAGTCTTTATTGTCCTTCTGCCCACTGTGATCCACGCTTGCCATCAATCTTTCTCCCTGACTTTAAGGGGTTGGCCTCTGGGTTCTTATCCACGCCTCACACTGCGCAAAATCAGAGTAGGGGTTTTGCTTCTAATCTTAAAAAAAATAACATTCACATACAAAATTTCAAGACAAAGTATAAAGGAAGTTTCACTGCTTTATGAAACATGCTGTTTAGAAACCTTTAGATGGCAGGTGGTGCTGCACACCTTTAATCCCAGCACTCGGGAGGCGGAGGCAGGTGGATTTCTGTGAGTTCGAGGTCAGCCTGGTCTACAATAGCTAGTTCCAGGACAGGAACCAAAAAGCTATGGGGAAACCCTGCCTTGAAAAATCAAAAAAAAAGTTTGTGAATGAGAATTAGTATTTGGGGTTCCTGACTTCAGCCTTTCTCAAGAAGTACACGGTAAAGATTTCTCTTTTCTCAGCTTTATTCTTGAGGCCTTTGCCATTCTTCATCCCACAGCTTCCATTAAACCCTAGAGACGGGAGCAGCAGAAAAAGTATTTCTCATGTTTGAAGATTTAAAATTCAAGTGTATGAAATGGAAAGCCAATAGAAGGATCTACGCTGAGTTTAGTTGATTTGAATGAAAACTAGAGGTGGAGGAATAAATGAGAATACACGTTTATTATTTAAGTGTCGTCTCACAGAGAAATTAAAGATTGATGCTTTATTCTTTTCAAAGATCTAGCTTTATTACTAGGGCAAACCTGAAAATCGAGGTTTTCTTAGAACTGACTGCAGTTTCTCGGTAAAGCTGCCCAGTGCTTACCAAGATGTATGTATGAGTACTGGCTTGGATGGAAGGGTTCTGCTCTGCAGTGCATGGAAGAAAATGGGATTTGAAGTTGGAGCTGTAGTTTTGGAGCCAAAATATGCTGCTTACGGGACATGTGACTCTGAGCCAGGTGTTTCCTCTCTCTGGATGATGGCATCCTCAGCTGTAAAGGGACACGATGATTGCTTTATCCTATAAACAAGGTGACAGTGAAGGGTGTACCGGATGACCCACACAAGGCAGAATATGAGAAGCTGCCATTATTGGAAGTACCACAAAGAGGAGAAGCCCTAAGATGAGAAACAGGGCAGTGAGGCAAGTTGGTACCTTATCCAAGCTTGTAAAGACAATTCAGTATGACCAAGATAATCCAAATAGGGATTTGTTGTTCAATAGCAAAGGATATCCATCATGTTGGAGCCAATATTTAATATCTCTTCATTAATTCTGCACATCTACTCTCAGATATAAGGAGAATCAAAGCACACACCAAAAGGAGGGAGAGGGTGTGGCACATGGTCCTTCCCTGTCAGGTACTGATTGGAGCCCAGACATTTCCCCTTTGAATATCGGCAGGGAGCTTCTCTCTGGCTAACTCGTCTTATGTTGGGGGCAAAGACCATTTCACTTTAAGTCTGTCTAAAACAGAAAACCATGTTCTCATACAACATGCTCAGTTCTCCTCGCATTTCCTAAAGGAAACTATTCAAACGCACAGCTCCAGAGACAGTGACATTCAGAATGCTTTGGCGTGTGGAGGTTTTATGGACATGGTAAAATAAAGAAGGTCAACATTGATGCCCAAGGTTTAAAACTACATTATTGCTATACAGATTGAGAAGACTTCTGAGTAACACTCATTGGACAGTTCAAAGATACTTGACTACTTATGAGCTGGGTAACCCTCCTGTGTCTCTGTTGTTTCTTTAAAATGAGGTGCGGGGCATAGGGAGAGGCCATCACTTATCATCAAGGGGCCATTCTGTAGGATCAGATGAGACGGTCCATAAAGCACAATGGACTAGAGTGTTGTAAACATCTTTAGGTCTCTTTCCACTGACGGCTGAAGTTGCAGCAACAACATGTAAAATCCAACTTAGTGCAAAGTAGTGGAGTAGTATCTAAGTAGTAACTGGTTCCATGGGTGGATAGTATTCACGAGTACTTTGAGATGTGCAAACGAACCAAATTACCTACACTTCTCTGATATGCAGACTCCGGTAAAGGATGCCAAGGGAAGCTTCCAAAAGCATGTCTGCACTGTGTTAATTTAGCCTCAGAATGAAGGTGTTCTATAAACCTGAGGACTTCCCTTCTCCTTTTAACTTTGGAGTACATTCTTGCTTTGAAGATTTTATTTAACCATTGTTACTTTGGGTTTTGAGACAATGACTCATGTTGCCCAAGTTGGTCTCAAACTCACTATTTAGCTGAGCTCAGCCTGGAAGTCCTGCTCTTCTGCTCCTACCCACCCAAGTGCAGAGATTAAGGGCATGGGCCCAACAGCCAGTGTGAATGTCTCTAAATGACAGGACGAGGGTTGATAGTTTGTAATTTCCCATCATACGTAGCACTTGTGTTGTTCGTAGAGGTATTTGAAGTAAATTGGTCACTACTATTTTTTCTTATGACTCTTCATTTGAAATTTTTTTCATACTGAACATAAGTTCTTAGGTGAAAGATATTTTCTAATGAAACCCAATTTTAAACTTTTTGTTGAACTTTTCCTCAATAAAACAACCAACCAACCAACCAACCAACAAAACCAATTTGTATGGACTACCAAAATTAACGGCTTTTTCCTAAAAGGTTTCTTTGGTTTATTCTTATGTATCAAATGTTCCTGGCCCAAAGAAGTAATTTTTTTAAAATTAGAAAACAAAACAAAAGAAAACTCAAACCACTTTAGAGATGGAGGTTAAATGAGGAAACAACCACAAATCCCACTTCCTACTCAAGTGAGAAGGAAGGGAATATTTTAACCTTCAAATTGCAAAGCTTTCAGAGCTTTAACTACTGACTCATTACAGCCGCTCTGCTTGGCATTCTGTGGGAGACTGACGTTCACGATGAACTTCCCTAGGCGGCTCTTCAGCGCATCCACAGTCCCCAGTCGCCTGGGGCGAGCTGCACTCAATGTGTGGCACACATATGTCATACATGAGGTGCTAAAACAGAGAGATTTTGCCCTGTGGAGTTCTCTCCTGATCCAAATCTTCCAAACTTACACTAAAAGATACTTCTTTTTGTTCTGTGAGCTTAAACCCTCTCACTTAGGTTTTCGAAGCAAGGTAAGAACTTAGCAAATGAAGAGATAAAGGGCGGAACTTGGGGGCACTGCTAGGGTTCAGATAGGTCCTCCTGAATTCAAGAATTATAACTTAATTTCTAATGCAGTGAAATTGGGAGATGGGCCATGAGACAGGTTTGGATTGTGAGACTCGATTCTTCTGGCATACATTGATGTCACTATAAAAAGGATTATGAGAGTGGTTCTCTCCTTGCTTTTGCGAGCAATGTTCAATGCCTTCAGAGGACATGTGTCCGAGGTGCCATCTTGAAAGCAGAGAGCCAGCCCTCACTAGACACCAGATCCCTAGAACCACGAGCAACTGAGCAACCCAGTTCTGTGCCTCATAAATGCTAGTCTTAGGCATTCTGCTAGAGCAGAGCAAAATGAACCAGCTAGTGAGTTTCAGGTAGGATGTATGAACTGAACACACACACACACACACAAACACACACACACACAAACACACACACACAAATACACACACATATACACACACAAACACACACACACACAATTACCTTTGAGCTCTTAGAGAGTTCCCACTGATTTTCATGCCCACTGAATCCACCCTTTTGTGAAATTCTTACTCTCCTGTCTCTCTTCCAAGCCCCATGCTTTGTTATGGTCAATCTTTTTGTCCCCTCACTCATCTGCTTCCGGCATAAGTGGAATACTGTAAATGCAGCGTCCACAGAACTTTTCTCATGAGTGGGATCTAGATGCCTGGGCTTCTGTGTGAAATCTCTTGATTTTTCAAGTGTTGTCAATAAACATCAAATTAAAAAAATCTAATTGATCGGAGCTATATTTGGGTCATCAATTTTGTAACTCTTGATTTGTAATCAGATCGGTTGGTCCAGTTTTCCTAAAAATATTTGTTGACTGAACCATTCAGGTGGCTGGACCCGGGAGGGATGCTTGCCAGACACTTTTCCTCGTCAAGGTTTGCCTCTCTGTACCACAGTTGGGTCCTTGCTGGCCAAGGACGAGACCGACTTTTATGATGGCTTCATCTGGGGAAGTGTAGTGGAGCCCGTATGGGGAAACCTGAGTAGTGATGGCATTGTGACCAGTCTCTCTATTGTGGACATTCCTGGGCAGTCAGCTCTGCCATGGTGCAAGCAGATAGCAGAAAGTGACTTTTCTCACTGCGTTTTAAATGTTATTTTGGGAGGAATGGAGATTGCTCATTAGGTCCAACTGTCCCCTGTCATCCTGCAGAATAATACCTGGATTAGGCGAAGCACAGCAGAAGATTTGGAAAGCTAGGTTAGGATCACAGAGGGAGGCGTCAGTATAATTATGTGGGAATTATCAGCCTTGAACAGTGAACAATAATGTGTGGTTATTACTGTAGATCATCCAGATGGCTCATAATAAAATGTCCATGTGAGTCCCCGGATACTCTGCCTTCTTATAAATTTGTCCCCTAATTTGCAGCCGGCTTCTCTGTGGTGTTGCTTAGCAATGTCACAGTGCTTGCAGAGCTCTGTCCTGAGAGGTGGGCGCTGACTCAGATTGTACTTAGCCATATTTTACATGCTTCGGATGACCAGGCAAGAAAACTAGACCCTGATGTGCTGTTCTGCTTTCCTTTTGAGATGGACTCAGTAGGGGGAAGGGGCAGAGGAGAATAAGCCTTTTTCTGCAAATGACTTTTTTTTCCAGAAAGGCAAACAATGAACATCCTAAGCAAAAGGCCTAGCCTAACACAGCATGATCAGAAAGTTACCCCGTCTCTTATGAGCATCCTTTTAACTGTGCCATTTCCAACCTCAACAACAATCTTCAGAGAGTTTGACATCCTGACACTTTGCTAGAGTGTGGTTTGTCCCTTTTTCTCCAAGTCAAGGTGAAAAACAGGTGATAATATACTATGATAGCTATTTGCACAGCCTGCAGCCCTGAAGATATTAACTGCACAACAGAGTCTGCTCTTCTTGGCCAGGAGGTGTGTGTGTGTGTGTGTGTTTGTGTGTCTGGGGATATCTGATCTCCTCGAGACTCGATTTCCGTCATTCTGTAAACGAGAACATCACAGCCATCTTTTAGAACGGTGTTGAGGATTACAGGTATTTATTGGGTTTGATGCCCTGTTTGGATGTTCTATTAGCATATTTCTCAAACATGATCTTAACAATTTCTAGGGGCCCCTGAAGAGGGTTGGGGAAAGCTGAGCTTTTCACTGATAATATCTACAAACACCTTGGCTACATTTGTATATCTCTGTAAACTGGATGGTTGTGCTTACAAAATCAAGCACAAACCCACTGCAATTCAATTCTACCAGATCTGGGGTGAAAGCTCTAGATGTGTTTGTTGCTCTTAAAATTGGCAAAATATTCAGTGCGTCTGATTTTCTTTAAAGTCTGTTGAGATTGTCGATATAGACAGGCAAATGTTTCATAAACATATAAATTTGACCAAGATCTATGGTTGGGGGAGAGGCAGCTAACATGATGCTGGGTTACTCAGGGACTGGCGTGGAGCGTTAGTGATCCCAGTGATGAATTCCCCTAGTTCTGTTGTCTCCTCTGCTCTGTCTTCTGTGCGCCACCCCCTTTACCTGAGGTCTGTGTGTTATACTGCAATGGTCTTACCTGAATTATGCTTTCCTGGGTTTTCATACCACTTGTCAAACTGCAGTATTTTTTTTTGATTTACTTTTATTTTTTAAAATCAGGATAATCTTTTCAAAAGACAAAATGAAAACCCAGTGTTTCTAACCATACAATACTGTCTATCTGTGTTGGAACTTTATTGCATCTCCCAAGTTACTTCCCCCTCCAAAACCATGCTTTGAGGCTCCCTCCTGCAGACATCACTCCCTGCATGCTCACAGCCCTGCCATAAGCCATTTCTTCCCGCTCGACTATGTCAGGTACTTGCTTCTGCTGTTGTGCTTGTCAAATCTGCCTTAACCTGCTTGCTTTGGGGCAAGGAATCACTGCATTTATTTTGTTAATTCCGTCTGTAGGTGATCTGTAGGTGCTCTCTCAACAATTAAATTCCCACTTCAAGTGTTCTGAGTGTCTCCTTTCAGCCCTGTCTTTGGTACTTCTGCCTAGGATGGTTCTCCGTTTTCTTCCCTGATTCTGCAGGTTCATCTACTCTTTTCAGTATTTGTGGGGAGGAAGTATGTTAAGGGAAAAATGTAGCATTACTCTTGGAATGCTGTTCACTACTTCCATCGTGGGAGGAGTTACAGCATGCAAATGAGGCAGAAGAGGAGAGAGAGCTCAGCACCCAGACAACATGGAGGGAAAACACTGCCCTGAAGAGAAAATGCTGCATCCTGCTGGAGAACACCTTGGGCAGGTTCCTGGATTTCTTCCCCGGGGCCTGGCTGGATCCAGTGGTTTGTGCCACATGGAGTATCAGAGATAAAGTATATGCAGCTATTGGATCAGCATAGGTGGGCTTCTACCCTTTGATACATGAAGCATCTATAGGTTGACCTAACCTCCTGAGAAGCTGGGTTTGGAGGTTTGAATGAGAATGTCCCTCCTATTTGAACACTTGCTCCTCTATTGGTGGCACTACTTGGGAGAAGTTGTGGAAACTTTGGAAGGTTGAGTCTTTTTTAAAAAATGATTTATGTGTGTGAATGCTTCGTCTGGATGTATGTATGTGCATCATGTATGTGCAAATGCCCACGGAAGTGAGAGGAGGACGTCAGGTCTCCTGGAACTGGATGGTTGTGAGCCACCAAGTGGGTGCTGGGAACCGAACCCAGATCTTCTGCAAGAGCAGCCAGTGGTCTTAGCTGCTAAGATATCTCTCCAGCTCCGGGAAAGTGAAGTGCTGCTGGAGAAAGTACATCACGGGGTGGATGCTGAGTGTTTATAGTCCTACTCCACTTCCAGTTGGCTTTCTTTGCTTCTTGTCTGCCTTTGAAGGTGTGGTCTCTCAGCTTCCTGCTCCTGCCTCCATGCCCGCAGAGTGCTGCTAGCCTCTCTCTCACAGGAGAGAATTTTCTTCTCAAAAGTTTTCTGATATGAGAGTCACTCACTGTTGAATTTAATTCCTACTAATGACAAATGTTTTGGCCAAAAGGCTTTTAAGTTGAAGCAAAGCTCCTTCCATCATGAGTTATTTGGGCATGAGAACTGCCACCCTGGAAGTCAATTGAAAGTAGCTGCATAGATACTGTAGCTCTAGTTCCAAAGTTCAGGTTTAACCATGGCATTGAACTAGCTGTCCACAAGCAGTCTGGCACAAGCATTGGCTAATAGGTCCCCAGAAACCTGCTTATAATGATAGTTCCTAAAAGAAAATGTTCTGAATGGGGTTGCCACTCATGCCAGCTTGTGACAGAAAATTGTTTTGTGAATGGATGGGTGGATGCATGAATCCCCCCTGGCCCAGTGATCTGATGTAGACCTGAGAGTTTTACATAAGCAACAATGTTTGTCTGTTTTCAGAAACATGTATGTGCACATGAACATATAATATAGTCTCATCTGATCACAAACAACCTGTGAAGGACAGTATGGTGTGGGCGAAGATGATTTTAATGGCAGAAGAAGCCAGATCTGGCAGACTTGGTCATGTAACGTCAGGAGAGACAGGGACCTGAGAGCCACTTGAGGTTGTATGCACTTAATAGGATCAGCATCCCTATGATAGCGACAAGCACCTCCCAGGGGGATGGGACAAAAAGGAAGGACTATCTCACTACTGAATGTAGGCATTCAGCTCAAATGCCTTTCTTATGGAAGGAAACAATAACAGCCTACATTTTATGGGTGACATTCATGTTTGAATCTGCATTTTGAAAATGCCCTTTCACCTTCAGGATTGCTCTGTCCTCTGCCCCACCCCTGTATCCAAGGGCTGTCTGGAAAACTGCTTTTCATCTCTGACGCTTTGAGTCCTCCCTTCTGAAAGAGGGGCTGTTGGAGCATAACTTCCAAGGAAGCAAATGAGGTGCAATCTTGTGCTTCATCGTCAGTCTGTCTCCTTCATGCTACATTGAACCTCAAATGTCATCAAAGCAAATTGTTGACCGGATGTGTGTGGGGGGAGACCATTCCCATACTCAAAAGCATTTACTTCAATAAGACTACCCACATTCCCTTATGCTCTAATTGATATTTACTTATAACGTGTACCACACAAGGAGTGACTCCATTTCAATCATCTTTGATGTTCAAATACAGAAATAAGCTTTGTTATTCGCTAAAAAGAGGGGCTAAGCAACCTGTCCTGCCAATAGCCTGCTCGCCTCTATCTGGAGGTTTGGGGTCTTTACCACTGTCACCTTATTAAACTGTGGCCCGTGGTTCCATTTTGTCTTTCCTCCCGCTGCCTATTCACTTCCCTGGCTGGGGCTGTGTGCAAATGTATTTCTTGCTAATTTAAACTGATGTATAACTTGGGACAGCCAGAAAGGTTACACCACCGCTTCCAGGGACAGCGCCGTCGTTTGAACGCAACAGGCATGAAATGACTTTCTTCGGGGATCAAATGGAAACTTGTAAAAGCTTGTTTTCTAGCTCTTTCCTTTAAAAACCAGAAGCTGGGAGAAATAAATAACAAGTTCTGGTGTCTGGGAAGAAAAAAAAAGAAAGCTCAGCAAGAGAGTGGAAGTTGAATCTTCATGTCAGCTCCTCACTGACATTCACTCGTGTTGGAGCATTGGAAGGCTATGGAATAGAGAGACAGATGGCTCAGTGCAGAGATGATGTGGGTGTGTGTGGGTGTGTGTGTGACTGTGGACAAGAGCCCTGTGTGGGCAAATGTCTCAGCTTGGACACCAAACGTCAGGCCAGCCTGGCTGTTAGCACTCACAATGTTTTTGAACATGTTTCTTCACAGGCAAAACACGTCTACGTTCTTAGCACCATGGCTGAGAGAATCCCGCAGATGACATCAGCTGTGTCACACGGAGCAGAGACTCATAAAATCCACTCTCCTGAGGCCAGGAAAGGGCTCACTGGGTTAAGGACATGTTTCCCCAGCACGAGACCTGAGTTTAGATCTCTAGCACACACAAGCTGGGAGTGGCAGCAGATGCCCCGGTCATGGTACCCAGGGAGGGGCAGAGACAGAAAGAGCATAGAGCCCACTGACCAGTCACTCTAGACAACTGTGAACTCATGTTCAGTGAGGGCCTAACTCAAGAATACATTGGAGAGAATAGAAGGAGGCCAACATCAACCTGTGACTTCTATAGGCACACACACATATGACACACACTCATGCATATACACATATGCCCCCACACAGAGACACACAGACACACAAGACATACAGAGGCATACACAGGCAAATACACACACATACACAGGCACACACACACACCAAGGCACACATTCACTGAGACACACAGACATGCAATGCACATACACACATACACAAGCTCACATAAAGACACAGACTCAGTCTCTCTCTCTCTCTCACACACACACACACACGACACACACAGGCATACACATACTCTTTGATGGGAGAGGCTGCCAGGGCCTGTAGTTTAGTGGGCCGTCAGAGACATCCAGTATGGCCACTCCTCTTAAAAAAGCTCTCATGACTCAAGAACAATGGCAATGGGTTTTTGATCCTACTGCATGTACTGGCTTTGTGGGAGCCTAGGCAGTTTGGATGCTCACCTTACTAGACCTGGATGGAGGTGGGTGGTCCTTGGACTTCCCACAGGGCAGGGAACCCTGATCGCTCTTTGGGCTGACGAGGGAGGGGGACTTGATTGTGGGCGGGGGGGAGGGAAATGGGAGGCAGTGGCGGGGAAGAGACAGAAATCTTTAATAAATAAATAAATTTAAAAAAAAAGCTCTCACGTCTGTTGAGCCTACAGTTCATATTCTGAGTCTCCCTGAACCAACCAGCCTCTCAGATGCTCACAATTCCCTGCACTTCTGCAATCTACCCTTGCGGCTCATGGTCTCCAGCAATGCTTCCTGACGGCCCTTCTTCCGGCTTCCTACAGCGATACGGATTCCTCAGGACCTGGCAAGCCGCACGTGTGTCAGAAGCTTATGCTAAGCCGGCCTCAAGGCTTGTGGTGTATACGCACAAGGACACTTGATGAACGCCCTCCATAAGCACAAGCAGAGGGGTCTGTCTTTAATACTCTGGGAATATTCCCCTCCCCTATGCTTCACCAAGAGCAGGTCACAGATTGTGGGGCATCCAGGGGCATTGTCACTGCCTTGACCAAGTCTGCTCTCTTTCCTCAGGCTTTAACTCGAGCATCTAACACACATGCTTTGTGAATGATTCTTCAACTCTGGTTGGCACACCTTCCTTTTCCCCCTCTTTATTGCCCCAAAATCTTTTCTGCTCTCCTTATTTGGTTTACATAAATTTACAAATCCATTAGGAAGTCTCATGCAGTATCTTTTTGGGGTTTCTAGGTTTGTGCTGCCTTTGGAGTATAATTAGGGAAGAACGGGCATCTCCCCGACACACCGCCTTTCACTTTGGTTTTCTCTTATGTTCTTTAGGAAGGCTGATAGCGTCAATTATTTTTGCTGCAAAAATTTTAAGTATTTATTTCGAGTTTATTCTTTGTACTTTGTCAGGCTTTGTTGGTATTTTGTATCTTGGTTGTGTATGTTCTGTCACTGGTACTGCTGTGTCATAGGGAGGCTACTGAATCGGGCACAGTGAGAGGCGGCCTGAAGTGTTCTGGAGTAATAACCATTTAAAGACTTTTTGACTATTCCATTTGGAAATTGCTTTGAACAAAAGAACTCTGCTGAGTTAAAAAAAAGGAAAATACGTGATCTACGGTGTAGGGAAGATTGTGAAAAAAAAATATACGTTCTCTTTTCATTTGTGAAGCTTTGATTTAAAGACCTTCTGCAGTTTAGGTCGCTGATGATGTCACCTGCTTACCCCCCACCGCCTGAGTCATCAGGCTGTCCTGTAGCAATCAGAGAGAGAAAGAGGGCACAAAAGGTCCCTTTGAAAGGCATCACCGGTGTGGCCAATCTGCAAGAAGGTGAGAGACCATGGGCTCTGCTGGGGAAGTGGGCTTAGCCCAGGGGAGTCTGCCTAACTGCAGACAAGGACAAAGAGTGTATCCTACAGGGAAGGTGGAGCCAGTTGAAGACATCCCCTTACAGCATTCTGAAGGTATTATCAGGAAAAGCAGCCTCAAGGAGTCCATCTGGGAGCTGCATGGGGAACTGCTGCTGTCCTAAACCATCTCACATATTGCTCCTACAAATAAAACTGTTAGAAATGAAAAAACTGCAAGTCCAATCTTTTATCTCCAAAACATGGAGAAGGTACTAGACTTACAAAAGGGTTTAAAGCAGTGGAAGAGGAGCTATGCTTTTCTGCCTCAAGATCCCCTTAACCTCAAACCATGCTCTGGGTGACGGATTACAGGGCTCGGGGTGGGGGTGGGGGGTGAGAGGGTGGTTGTGCACTGTAATTGACTGACTCAGACAACCTCCTCCTCCTCCTTCTCCTTCTCCTTCTCCTTCTCCTTCTCCTTCTCCTTCTCCTTCTCCTTCTTCTTCTTTTCTTCCTCTTCCTCTTCCTCTTCTTCCTCTTCCTCCTCCTCCTCCTCCTCCTCTTCCTCCTCCTCTTCCTTCTTTTTTTGGTTTTTAGAGACAGGCTTTCTTTGCACCTTTGGGGTATGTCCTGGAACTAGCTCTTGTAGACCAGGCTGGTCTCGAACTGTCTTCTGAGTGCTGGGATTAAAGGCCTGTGCTACCACTGCCTGGTGACAACCTACGTCTTAGACTTTTGCAGTGGTGGTATTTTTTAAAAACTATTTCCATGGAATGCAATAAGTAGATATCAAGGAAAAGAAAAGGAAAGACAATGAAGTAACAAAGTATTTGGAAGAAGTCTGGGACTCATGAGGAAGTGAGAAGCAGAGTGAGGCGGTTTCTCCCTGCAGCAAAGATTGAGGGGAGGGTTTCATCTGACCACCCAGCAAGGGCACAAACCAGTCAACTGCCCCAAGAAGGTGCCATTCTAATGGCTGTGGATACAATAGGAGTCAAAGCATAGAAGATTGCTTCTCGCTAGTGTAAGATGAACAATTGAATAGGACTTTGTTGATTAGAACAAAAGAGCCCTTCAGCAGAGCACAGCCATGTACACAGTTGTTCAGAAGAAAAATTATAAAACCAGTATTCATTCTAGTTGGCATATATATGCTGTATATATATATATATACAATATATATTTCACAACAAAGACACTCACACACACATATACATTTACGGGTCTGCTTGAGTCAGGCACTGGGAGTAGAACACAGCCTGCTTTAAATTCTGTCCTGCTGGCCATATAAAGGGAGGCACAGGTGGGAACAACAAATAAATGTGGTAGGCATTATGGATAACTACAGAGCAGAGCAAAAGAGATGGGAACTCTGACTTATTAGCATTGTTTTTATTTGGATAGAACTGTCAAGGTTAACTAAGACCTCTCAGATCAGGTAGCATCTGAAAGCAGACTCAATGGATAGGAGAACAGGAGACATGTGGAAGTCTAGGGGAAGAGGGAATGTGTGTAAAGGCCTAGTGATGAAACCATGCTTAGAGTTTGTAGGCGTGTCTAGGTAGTCAGAGAGGTGTAACAAAGGGGAAAAACCAACGAAAGAAGAGAGAGGGACAAGCAGTGACAAAGGAAGATGAAGGGAGGCAGAAGGGAAGAGGAGGAGCAGGAACAGGAATGAAAAGCGGAAGAGGGAGGGCAAGGAGGGCCAGAAAGAGGGGGAGTTTTGTAAATCACAGGGAACTCCACGTGTAAGGGCTTTGAGCAGAGGCAGGTCATGACTTCCTTCTTTCCTTCCTTCCTTCCTTCCTTCCTTCCTTCCTTCCTTCCTTCCTTCCTTCCTTCCTTCCTTCTTTTCTTCCTTCCTTCCTTTCTTTCTTTTTTGACTTTTTTGACTTTTCTATTGCTGTGATAAAGACCATGACCCAAAGCAACTTGGGGAAGAATGGGTTTATTCGGCTTACACATCCTGATCATAGTCCATCACTGAAGGAAGTCAGGACAGGATCCTAGAGGCACTGAAGCAGAGCCCATGGAAGAAGGTTGCTTACTGGCTCACTCCCCATGGCTTGCTGAGCAGGCTTTGTTATACCACCCAGGACCATACCTCCAGGCTTAGCACTACCCATAGTAGGCTAGGCCCTCCCACATCAATTGTTAAGAAAATACCCCCATGGGCTTGCTTACAGGGAGGCGTTTTTTTTTCTCAATTGAAATTCTCATGTCTGCCTGTATGCTGCCATGTTCCCTGCATAATGAAAATGGACTAAATCTCTGAAACTGGAAGCTGCTACCTCAACTAAATGTTTTCCTTTATAAGAGTTGCCACAGAGATGGTGTCCCTTTACAGTGATAGAAACCCTAAAACAGCAATCTATATTCTTAAAGCAGTTCAGTGAAGTCAACGAGATAGGAAGTAGTATTCTTATTTTATAGATGAGGACTCTCACACAGCTGGTAAAAGACAGAACTAGGCTTGGAACCCACAGGGCCTGGGTCTAGAGTCAATTTGCTTTACTATAAAACCCTGTGCTGGAATTATTCTCTGATGACTCAATGCCCACAGTTTTCCATAAAGATCAGCAATCAACCTGCATCCTCTTGAGTAGTGTATATAACCTCATGAGTTTGATACTCCTGCTCAGCTAGTAGTAGGTCCCTAGGGTAGGGACTTTGGAAACTGTCCAGTATGGGTCTAGATTGACATTTTATTCTTGTGTCACCTTAGGCAGACTTGGCCTCTTTTTGATGTCTGTGTCCTCTGCATGATGGAGAGTGCCCAGGAGAGAGACTCTGGTTCATGCAGAACTTGTGGCAGAGTGCCGGCCTGCAGCAAGCACCCTGCAAATGTGCATATTTCATTTTCAGATGCATTCAAAGCAGACGGTGCATTACACTTCAAAACATTCCCCCGAGTAGCCAAGGTTTAGGTTAATAAAGATGGCTTGTTTAGAAAAATGTTAAAATCAATATGGAACAGTGAGTTTATTAGAGGGATCAGTTCAGACAGGCATGGTGTAATCTCCAAAACTAAGAACTCTGGTCCCTCAGGACTATCACATAAAGGAAAATAATTATATTTCAGTCATTTTTCTCTCTTTCTTGTTAGCATCCAGGCTTTATGCTGGCCCGTCCCTGTCACCTGGGATGCTCTTTTCAGTACTCAGGCAAATACTTAGTCAGCCCAGGGTGCTATGGCCGGATGTCACTACTTATTCTACGTACATGCGTTGTGTGGCTGTGTGAGGCTCTGTACGCATGCACAAAGGCTCCCTTTTAAAGTAAGTTCTGCCTGTTCCTCCCTCTCTTCATGACTTCTCTTTCCCGGTTGACTAGCATGACCTCCTCTTTCACCCCTATCGATAAACTCCCATGTGGGTTTGTTGTATGTAGTGATTTGTTCTCACTGCCGCTGAACTACAACATTTGGTGCTGTGAGACTTGACCAGCCCTCCTGGTGCTCTGAGTGGTGGAACCCTGAACAACAGTCAGCTCTCCAGCTGCTCATCTGTTAGCCCCCTTGGCATAACATTGGCTGTAATTGGTGAGTTTCCTTCTATCGTTTGGCATAACTGCTTCCCTGACTGTTGTGTGTTCAGCACCCCTCTGGTGTCCTTGAAAGCGAGGGAACCCCCAGTCACAGCCTTCAGGGCTAAGGCTGGCCCCTTTTGCAGACAGTCACCTCTGGCCATCCCCCATGAGTGAGGCCTTGTTTCTTGGACCCGAGTGTCCCTCGGGCTTAGCACCTCAGCTCCCGCTCTTCACATGACAGCTCACAGGGCAGCTTGTGCCTTTCTCATCTCTCGGACCTGAGTGTCCTTTGCACTTAGTCCCTCGACCCCCAACCCCCCAGTGCTTTTCTTGCTCCATCCTCACTTGATCAGAAGCCAATGGATCTCATTTTTTCCTTTTCTGCCTCACTCGTGGGGAATAAGCTTACCAAAAATATAAGCCCATTCACTCCTCTGGGATGTCTTCTAGAAAATCTAAAAACCCCATGCTTAATGCCCTATTTAAAGGCTTCTAAACTCATCTGCCTTTGTACTCAGAAATAGCCCAAATACTCCTTAGATAACAACTCAAAATGTCCAACTAATATCAGTTTAGAACCTGAAATTTTATGGGATCTTTCTAACTTCTGCCAGTGAATGAGTAGATGGAAGGAGCTACTTTATATACATGCATTTTTCTATCTCAATTTCAAACCCTCTGTCCATGCTTCACCAACTAATGTCCTCCTAGCTATGTGATCTGAGCTAGAAGAACCTCCCACTAACCTGGACCCTGCTAATGAACCCCACATTCTGTCCTCAATACAACTGCCCATCAGTTCCTCCAGCTTCTTCCTCTTCTCTAGCAATGGGGCTGAGGCTGTTTCAACCATCCGATTCTCACCTGCTTTCACCCTCCTGTTACTCATCCTCACACTGCTATGGGACAACACCCTATCCAAACCAACCCAAACCAACCTGGCCACAGTTCTCCCCTTGCGAGAGGTAGCTGGAGTGGATGGACTGGTTGAGGTACATGTCCTTTTCTCACTGGCAGAAATCTCTCAAATAGAAAAAATAATCAGGTTCTTATACATCTAACCCTACTGCTTTCATAAAAGAGTTCCAATATATTACACAATCTTATAGACTCACCTTTCATGATATCTATCTATCTATCTATCTATCTATCTATCTATCTATCTATCTATCTATCTATCTAAAATCCTACTGTCAACCTACTCCCTGGGGTAATGCAGGTGAGTTTGGGAACAGGGCAGAGCCCATATAGATGAGATTCATCAAACTAATACAGCACATCCAGTCAGGGCAGAGACAGTCCCCAACAGTGACCCCCCTCAATGGGACTATAATATCCAGAGTGCTCTAGCTAGAGCTCAGTTTACAACCTAGAGGGCAGACAACGCCTTATGACCCATTTCTTTTCCCAGAGCTTCTCCAACATTAGGGCCAAACTTAAATATTTGGTGAGGGGACCCCTGACCCCACAGGCAGAAGTCTTAGTGCTGGCATTTAAAGTGTACTATGGGAGAGATGAGAAAGCCTGTAAACAGAAAATAACAAATGCTGGCCAAAGCCATCCGAGAGGCTTCGGTGATTGCCGGGGCTCAAGGACAACTGGATTCCTGCTTCAAATGTGGTCAGGACGGTCACTTGGCCCAGGTTTGCCTTAATCCCTGTGGGTCACCAGGGCCATGTTCAAAGTGACAGCAAGAGGGACACTGGTCAGACTGCTCCCACACACCTAGTGGCATGGAGACATCAAATGCAGACCAGCCTTCAGGTGACCTTCTAGATCTGGTCATGGACAATGAAAGGACCTGGACTCTCTTGACCCGACCACTATCATCTCTGACAGGGAATCCTGGGTAGATATCACAGTATCAGGGCAGTCCATCTCTTTTCTCTTGGACAGTGGTCCTCATACTTGGTCCTAAAGGTGTTTTAGGGACTCACCTCTCTTCATCTCCCTACTGTTGGGGTAGGAGAACAGCCTTACAACCTCATCAGACCCCACCGCTCAATTGCATTTTCTGGGATATTCCTCTTATTCATTTTGGTTGTGCCAATTTGTCCTGTACCCATACTGTACCCTTATTGGGAAGGGATCTTTTAGCCAGAGTGGGAGCTTCTATTTCTTTTGCTCCCCCATTCATCTGAACCCAGTCTTGCCAACGACCCCTCTCTTCCTCCTAGACACCCACCCTACTGGTTCCAACATGTTTCCTCTGCCAGTCTTCCAGGTGGACCCCCAAAACCCCTCTGTTGCTAGAAATCATTCCCTCATCCATCCTCATCCTATTATAGGACCCTACATGGTACATTACCCAAGTCCTGTAGCCAATCCCACTCCAGTGCCTCTCATCTCTGACCTCCTAAGGAGAAAGAAACTACGTTGTCTTATATCCTCTCCTTTTAACACCCCTGTACTTGTAGTTAAGAAACCACCTGGTTCAAGATTTCCAGCTCATTAATGCTGGCGTGGTCCCCCTCTATCCTGTGGTGCCTAATTCTCTATATCCTTCTTTCCACTATCCCTTTAGGGACCTCTCTTTCTCAGCTCTAGATCTCAAGGATGCTTTTTTCTCTATCCCCTTCACTTCTCAGTCTCAAAATATCTTTGTCTTCATCTAGACTGACCCTGACACTCACCTCTCCCCACAGCCCTAGGGATTCCAGGACAGCCCACACATATTTGGCCAGGTCCTAGCTTCTTTGTCTCCCCCAAGTCTAAATTCATATGTAGTTGATACTTTCCTTTGTAGTCTGTCCTTAGCCATCACACCAAACAACCATGAACAGGTGAACAAAACAGCCTGTGTTTCAAGCTTCCTGGTATTGCTGTCCTGAGAAGCAGAGCTACATTCCTTCCTTGTGATCTGGGCCAGCTCTGGGATGCTGGACAGAGGGACGTAGGGAAAGTGGGGTCCTGGGACTTCCGAGGCTGGGCTTCCTAGACGGTCCGCTGGAACCCTTAGCCATCAAGTGGGACATCTGGCTATGTGCACAGGATCAGAGATGACCATGGAGAGCCAGAGATCTTCCTTTAAAAGATTACACGTCAGGAAGTCCCTCTTGGACCTTCCAATTTGCTGGCTAGATAGTTATCACTACATAATCTCCATCGACACCATATGGAACAGAAGAATCACCCAGCTGACTCCAAACCAAATCTTAAAGTCAGGCTCTGGGTCTTGGGTGCTTTGTGATCTATCAATGGAAGGTAGATGCACAGACAGTTGTAATTGTGGCACTCAGGCCCAGAGGCCAAACCAGCTGCTGATCAAAGGTGTCAGCCAGGGTTCTGTCAACCCACCTGTGTGGCACAGATGAGACTGGGAAATATGTTCCTACAGGCCATCTGTTCTAAATGTTTACAATGAAACTGAATACTTCCCTTTGGGAACACTGGCTGCACACCAGCGGTGCCCATGTGCCTCCCCGCCCCATCAGTGCCAAGAGCACCAGCGAACTGTCTGCCTATGGAAGCTGTTGTAATTTTCACAGCGTCAACCTGGGGACAGAACTAGCATGTTCTATATTTTTCAGAAGTTGTAGATTTGCACATAGACACATGAATTCAAGTGGTGAAACCTATACTAAGAGAGGTATAGTAGAAGTATAATAGCTATAGGGAATAAGACTAGTTCTGGGAAAGCAGGGGGTTAAGTTTTTGGCTCGTCTTGAAATGGAAAGGCATTGTGAATTCTGTTGGCGGGGAGGGGCTAGCAGAGCAAGCTGTTTGCTTGGCTTTGTGCTATGGAGCAATTCTAAAGCGTCAAAGTGCTTTCCGTATTTTTCAGTCACTCAAGTCCTCCCGGAACTGATTATCTCTCCGATTCACGCTCCAGGAGCCCCTGTCTTTCAGGGAGAGGTTTCACCTTGAAAGCGGGTGCCCAGATTCGGAAGATGCCTCTTGCTACAACAGCAGGACAAACAGCTTAATTGCAGCTTAGCTCCACAAGGACCAGGTGTTTTGGAAAATCACTGATGGAGACAACCCAGATTCACTTTTCC